>CATIWM010268983.1:0-28270 GCA_949671775.1 Mallotus repandus
TATATTCATATTATAAGGACTTATATAGCTAGAGGTGTAACTGAGCTAAGCTAGTTGCAAGTTGCTTGACGTTCGGCTCATTAGAAGCTCGCTTGAGTTCGTTTATTAAATTAAACGAGTCGAGTCCGAACACCATTTTGAGGCTTGTAAGCTAGATGAGAAGAGCCCGAGCAGCTTCAAATTAGATTCGTTTAAACTCGTGAGCAGACTCGTAAATAGATTCGTGAACGGACTTGTTAAATAAACTTGTAAACAACTCATTAAATAAACCCGTGAACAGCCTCATTAAATATAATTTAATTTTTTAAATATAATATTAATTTTATTTTAATCAAAAATAATACTAAATAAATTGATATTAATTAATACGAAATATTACATACGATAGAATTATATAATCATAATAAAACTATATAATCTTTTACATAAATTAACATTAATATAAAGTATACTTTCACTTAATAAAAAATATTATATAATACTAATTAATTTTAAATAAATAAAAATAATTATGTGAAATAAAATTTATGTACTTATGATTTAAATTATTATTAGTCATACTAAGCAAATGTAATTTAAAATAATTAATAAATACAGTATTAAGTATTCCTAAAAAAAAGAAAATATTAAGTAAATATTATTTAAAACTAATATTAATAAATACAATATCAAATTGAAACATGAGTTTCATTACTCAATTTATTAGTGAATAAGGAAAAATATTGTCTAGATAGGAGAATAGATTGAGTTTAAAACAACAAATACTATTGCTATAACATAAGTTTGTATTTTATCTTCATTATTTTTTCTTAATAATAGAAAACAATTTGAAAAAAAATACATGATTTAAATTAAAAGTTAAAAATTATATTTATGTAAGTCAAAACTATGTAGTTTTAGTATTATAAGCAATTTCAATATTACAAAGTAATTTATTATTAAATAATACTAATTTAGTATTAGATAATACCAAGTAAAATTATTATTGAATCTTAAATTCTAAATTATAATTTTGTTTTATTATACATTTATTCAATTATATAGTTGATGTTAAGTAAAAACTACACAATCTTAATGTAATGAAACAATTTAATATTATTATATAGTATTGATTTAGCATTAAATAAATAAATCATTGATTAAAATTACTATTAAATAAATAAATAATCAAATTATAAATAATAATTCAATTTGACTTATCTTATCACAAAAGTATATAATTTTAATGTCATACGTAAATATAACTATAGAACTAGTAAATATAACTATAGAACGAATAAATATAATTATAAAACTTAGTAGTTTTGGCGTTGACACCCTCCACCCCCACCCACCCTCCATCGCCCTCATCTCGCAGCAGTCCAGCTGTCCTTCCTTGTCGTCCTTCCTCACTCTTCCATCCTTCCTCACCCTCTACCAGCTGTCCATTGTATACTGCCATCATCGTTAGCATCATCATCATCCACTATCTTCTATCTTCGCCGTCATCTACAACTACAAGTTCGTCTTCTGTCAGCACCATCATCAATATGCACTATGCTCAAGCTCAAGCTCATTTGAAGGAGACATTTCAAGCTACAAGCTCGTCCTTTTATTGTGGTCTTCATTCAAGTTAGTGCACTTCTAATATCTTCTATCTTCATTGTTGTTCATTTTTTTTTTCAATTTTTCCATCTTAGGTTGTTGAGATGAATATTTTATATTCTTCATTTTTGGATCTAGAATCTGTTCTTGCATTTTGTTGTTTGTTTTGCAAAATGCTATCTTTATTTCTTGATTTCATGAATTATATCATATTTATTATTATTATTATTATTATATTGTAGATATAGAATATACCCTTCTCTAAAAACATACTTTATGCGAGACCACACAAGTTCTATTGATTTTGATTTTACTCACACTAATATAGCCATCAATGTTGAATTAATCAAAGATACTTTAGTTTGATTTAGCAAATGCATGTACCAAAAATGTATTATGTTAGCTCAGTTTTTTATTAAAAAATTTGAAATGAATTATAACAAAATAGCTCAATTTTTTGGTTTATATTTTATTTAGTAAAAGTTGTTCTTGTTGTTGCTTATGCTTTTTTTTTTTTTGGTATTTTAGCTACTGATTTTTTTTTTGGATAATTGTTTCACCTTTTTTAGGGTCAAGAGGACATCAAAGAGGTTAAAACACATCTCACTTGAAGTTGATTACATAAAGGTCTTATCTTTGTGTTTATGTGGTCATGAATTCATGATTCATGACATCAACTTTAATGAAAAATTTGGTGGGTGCAGGTTGAGTTTTGGATCTGTTTGATCTTAACCCTTTTTGTGTACATTCCTTGGATTATCTATGCACTCTATGCCATTCCCAAGTGATCTTCATATTTGGTGGCAACCACCTTTCTTTATACGTCCTCTCTCTATTTTCTTTTACCCTACTCTCTATAATTATTTTTGTCTACGAGTGTACCAATATTCATATAAACCAATATTCATATAAAAGAGAGAAGTATAATTTTATAGTAAAATTGACACTTAAAAATATGATATGTTGTATAAATGAATCAAGAGTCTGCTTATTTTTTTGTTTTTGCTCTTAAAAAAAAAAAGAACAACAGTAAATGAGCATCCTCCCCTGCTTTGCACTAATTGAAATTAAAGCATGCTTTTTTGTGACTGAAAATGATGCATAACCAAACACTAGGGTCCTTAATGACATAAACATAACTTTTATACCAGCACAAGTTTATTATAGTCTATCTTTATGATTATGATGACTTAAGAAAGTTGTTATATATGTTTATCTCTCAATCTTTTTTTCTCATTTTTTGGACAGGTGGATATCATAAAGGAGACTTAATGCACAAACTCAACAAATTTTTCCTACAAATGGAATGATGAATATTTTGAACTCTTGAACTTGAATCAAGCTCATTTAAACTTTTACTGTGTTATTTTTTTAAATTTATTCATATGTTTGATATATTTGCTGAATTGTTGTTTTAGACGAACATTTTCTATAAATATATTTGGTTGTGTATTGAATTTGTAGAATTTCAATTATTTTGTAAGATTTATTTTTTTGTTTGAATTATTTTTGTTAGCTGTTCATGAACTCATAAGCAAGCTGAGATCATCTCACGAGCTCTCTAATGGGCTCTCTCATAAGCTCTTAAACAAGCTCTCTCGCAAGCTCTCTAATAAGCTCTTCATGAGCTCCTTCTAGAGCTCCTAGCGAACGAGCTCGAGCTCGGTACAAACAAGCCTATACCAAGTGAGCTTGAGTAACACATGAATGAGCTTAAGCTCTCAGGTTCTGAAAATTTTACCGAGCTCAAGCCCAATCCTTTTAATGCGAGCCGAGCTCGAGCTTGCCCAAAGCTCAAGTTGGCTCGGATCGACTCGATTACACCCCTACTTATAACAAGAGGTGGGTTGCGATCCATTTTAGTTTAAAAATGAACCAAACCAACAAAATCAATTAACTGAAAATATCCAAAATAGAAAATCGAAACTGAACTGAATATGTACAAAAATGGAACCAAAACATTGGTTCGGTTTGGTTCAATTAATCAGTTTATTAATTATAGGTGGTAGGGTCTAGCGCGCCTAAGTGTTTGGCGACCACGACACTGTGTGGGCTCAAGGCCTACTAGGAAATACATAATGGGCTTGGGGCCCAAAATGGAGATGGAGTCGCCACCAAGATGAAAGTCGAGACACACTGTATAGCAACTAGATTCCACAGAGGTTCCCATAAGTTGTCATCAAAGATCTGGTTCAGAAATTAGGTATGGGCTTTTGAATGCCCACCCAACCTTGCGGTTGGCCTCCGTGTGTGTTTTGTGTTTTATTACCTTTGATTATTAAATTATTTCCTTGTTATCATTTGAATTTGCAATCATTTCCAATTTTATATTCAATGTCCAATTTTGCACATTAATCTGTTTCATGCTTATTAACCCAATACTTATTATAAGTAACGGTAATGAATTTACAATGATTCATTCAAATGATAGGGGGAAAGATTAGGGATTACAATCCTTTGATTATAAAAATAAAATAAATGGAAAATAAACCAATAATAAATAAAATTAAATCCTCTCAAGAACTAATTAAGTAATCAAACATTCTTTAATTGAAAATCATGCTAAAATCCTGCAATGAACAAGAATTAGTCATTTCTCATAAAACAAAAATTATCATCTATAAAAGAAACCAAATTATATTTGTACAAAATTGACATAAATATCCATGTAAACATAAATCGATACTTAATTAAACCTAATGTTATGATAATTATATACAAGGTTGAAACATGCATGAAGGATTCAAAAACTGCACAAAGTAAACATAGAAAATCAAAGCTAGCGTGGACTAGCTTTGGTGGAGTGGCGTCAACTACATGCAAAGAGGCGATCTTGTAAGCACCCAATTTCGGGATGATTTGAGTTTGGATGCGACAAAGGACCCAATGATGAAAATTGACTGTGAAATTGGATTTATTGGATCTAATTTTTGGTTTTGAACTAAATTGTAAATTATTTTTAAGACTTATTTTAAATTTTATTTATTTAATTTATCTTTTTAATGAATTTTCAAAAAATTTAAAAAATAAATTTAAAAAAAATTCAAAGCAAAAAAAAAAAGGGCCGAAGTTGGCCCACTTGAGCAAATGTTTTTTAATTGCATAAAAATGGTCATCTTTTGTTGTTTTTTTACTTTTGCTTGCTTTTTTTTTCGAAATTTATTTATTTTTTTGTTATTTATCCATAGATTTTGATTAGTTTTTATTTGATAAATAAAGTGATAAATATATATTTTTATAGATAAATAATAAAAATAAATTTTTATTATCCTTTACCAACTTAGAGTTACAGATGATATCTCTTATAAATACATCATATTCTTTTAAAGGGGGGCTAGGGTTTTATTTTCTTTTCTCTCTAGTTTTCTGATTCTTAGCCGTCAACTAAAAATATACCCAGTCCTCTTTATTTTTCAATTACTTTTTTCAAGTTTTAGCCGTTAATCAGATCCAAATAAATTAAAAATCACAGACCAACATAACAAAAAGCCACATGCTTTTATCAATAGTGATCACCTTCTGAGGGGAATCAATACTGTATCCATCAAATTGTCTCCTCTTCGACTCCTTTCTTTTTTTATTTGGTTTATTTTATTTGATCTTTATTTATTTATTTAGTTATTTGTTTGTTTATGTTTCATGATGGTGAGAGCAACTTAAATGGAGGGGGTGAAGACAATGCCAACTATGAAGATCCATGGAATTCCATAGATAAAATCCTGTATCAATTTTGCGTAGTTCCCTTTAGGTTTATTTATTTTTATTATTTTATTTTATCTAGGCTTTGGGATTGTATTTTAATTTATTTTAATTTTTCAATAGTAGTTGTTGTAATAGCCCCATTTGTGGGAATATAGTGAAATTTTAATTTTTTGCACTTTAAAAATTAATTAGTAAATTAGGTCCATTTGGTAAAATCCTAATTAAAATCAATGGTGGCTTTAGATTAATTTAGGTGGTATGTAAATTAAATTAGGGTTAGAAATCCTTGTATGTTTGTATGTTTATTTGGTTTGTTTTATTGTTTGGGCTTGCTTTTATGCTTTATTTTATTTTGATTCGTTTTGGGCCCCAAGCCCCTGTGTAGGTTTTAACTCACTAATAAAATAGGCCTTTAAAATTAAATTTAGGTTTAATTAACTTTAAAATTAATTTAGACCCATTTAGATTAATTTAGACTTTAGGCCCACTTTATATAATTTAAAATAAGACTTAGCTCAGCCCATTAAAATATTTCTTTTAAAATAAATAGATTTAAGATCATTTCATTCAAATTAAAATAAGTAGAATTAGACTCATTAAGTTAAATTCATTTTTTTTTAAATTTGGTAGACTTAGACCCACTTTTAGAATTAAAAACAATAGGTTTTAAGTTCACTAATATAATTAAAATATAAGCCCACGTTTAGTTCCATTTTACTTGTAAATAAAAAGTGTCGATTTAGCTAACTTAAAATTTAAATCAAATGTAGTTTGGATTTAGGGACGTTACACCTCGAATGTATTTTTTTATGTGTTTTTTTATGGATTTGTTGCCTTAGAGTAAGATGGATGTTCAATTAAGGTTTAATGAAATTGCATGTAATTAGGGAATAAGATAGTAATTCATAAAATAATTCTAAATGAATATAAGACTAAAAGAAGTTGGTATTCCGTATCCAGAACTCCTAGTTGTGGTGCTAGCTTGTATTAGAGAATCGAGTTACCACCACCTTCGATTTATCCCAGTTATTACCCTAGGTGGCAACTCCTCATCTCCACGCTATGTCTTTGTGATATAGTAGTGTGTTCCCTAGAGCCTTGAGCTCAAACAGTGTCGTGGATGTAATAAACTTGGGCGCACGCTAAACCCCAACGTCTATAGTGGCGACTCTACTGGGGTTAAGAGATACTAATTCTACATGTGTTCTTTAGAATTATTTTATTAATTATTATTTTATTCTTGCATTCATTTTTGCATGTCCCTACTAGCCGATGGCGTTAGTTTATCGTCCCTTGATTCCACTAGCTTCCTAGAATTGTAAATTGGCTAACCATCACTCTTAGCCTTAACTTGGTTCAAGAGAGATTACCGGGCTCGTCTGATCAGAGTCTATAACCCAAGTCCTAAAGGGAGGTAGTCTTCTCTCGAGTTGGTAAAGGATGTCGGGCCTCTCTGACCTTGGCCTGTAACTCAAGTCTTAAAGGAGGGCATCTTGCTAAGGGAACCTTGACCTGTTCACCGGAATCAACTCATATAGTGGCCTAGTAACTTCCTCTAGGATCTACCCAAATTGCTTGTGTTTGTTGCCATGAGGTTTTTCTATATATAAAAGCCCAACCCATTTGGGCTAACAAATATTGGGCTAACAAATATTGGGCTACCCTTTTATACCAAGAAATGTTGTTTCTATGCTTTTACTGCTTTAAGAGATTTGGCATGCTCGTCGGTTCTTGATATCCCCTGTTGATATTGAGGCCCAGACCAAAAATCCTAGGAAAAGAAACTCACCATTAAACACGTGTGTGGGAGGAATAAGGTTAGAAGGATGTATGTTGTACACTTGATTTGATACTTGTATACTTGAGTTGTTACTTGCTACTTGTTGCATAGCACGTGCATCATGCATACATGCATACTATAGTCATGCATTATACTAACCCTTTGTTTTTCATCCATCATAGATTCATCCGGGTCTTTTTATGTTTGGGAATGAAAAGGTGGCAGATTGGTGAGGACTGATTCAAGCCCTATCAACCCAAAGTCTATAACCAAAGAGATCCTTTGCAGTTTGGAAAAGAGCCCGATCAACCCACTTTACTTGGAAGCTACACTAGCACCAATCACACAAACAAAAGAGATGGAACAAGGAAATTGGACCCTAGAGGACATCAAAGGAGCATTGATGGATGACATGAGAGTAATGATGCAAGATGAACTAAGACAAGCCTTAGCCAAGTTAATGCCACCTGCTGTTGCACCTCTTGTTCCTGCCAATCCACCTATTGTAGATGCACCATTTGATAATGTTGGGGGGCAACCAATGAATGCTACTAGGAATACACTAAATGCTGAAGTAAAATTGGAGGATGTTGAGAACTACATGATTGAGAAAGCAAAGAGGGAATCGCTTGAGCAAGTTCAAGAGCTGGAATCCAAGCAGATGAAAGCACCGACTTAAAAGATGTCCAAGATGGAAGAATTGATGAGAGGATAGGGTATGGGATACTCATTTGATTTTGATGATATGATGCAATTTCAGGAAGATAAGTTGCCTGATAAGTTCAAGATGCCACAGCTGCAGAAGTTTGATGGTACTGGAGACCTAAAGGATTCACCTTAGTCAATAAACAACTACTATGAGCACCACAAAGGCTCCTCTATCTATAGTTACCAAGCTATTTGTACTATCCTTGGAAGGTATGGCTGTAAATTAGTATCATGGGTTAGAGAAGTCTATCTGAGCTGATTGGAGAGAATTGTGTATTGCTTTTCTGAAATAGTATGCCCATAACACCAAGCTAGACGTATCTATTAGGGATTTGGAATTGACTAAGCAGAAGCCCAATGAATCATTTTCTGATTTCCTGACTAGATTCATGAACAAGGCAGGATTACTAAAAAACAAGTTAGCTGAGAAGGATCAGGTTAGGATGATTGTTCGAAATGTGTCACCTAATTTGGTTGAAAGGTTACAAATGATGAACCCTAGGACATTTGTAGACCTTTATGACGATGGGTTGCAAGCTGAGGAGATTGAAAGTGAAAAAAAAGACTGCTAAAAGCACTGGGATAAAAAACTACCTAATTGGGGGCACACAACAAGGAAATACCAGTTGGGTTGTGGAAGTCCATGTTGTTCAACAACCCAAGAGATTCTCGAATTTCAACCAACCTTTATCTAAAATCCTAGATCATTTGATCCAAAAAGGCCTCCTTACACCCTTAACTGTCTCTAAACCACCAAACCCAAATCTCATTGGCTTTGACCTAAACAGTTATTGTAAGTTTCACCAAGGTCCTTGCCATTCTACTGACTCTTGTATGCATCTTAAACATGAAATCCAAAACCTTATAGACTCTAGAAAAATCACAGACCCTGAAAATTCGAACACCAGAAATAATCCTTTCCCAAACTACCAAAATGTTTCACCCCCAAGCACCATGATGATTAATTCAAGAGTTAGTGAGGAAGAAGTACTAAGCTCCTTTGAGGACCTAGACCTTAAAACCAATGAGAATACTACTGATGCCCCCAAACAATCCCAGAGAGGAGTTGAAGATTTACTAGGCCAACCTTCTGGCAAATTTGATTATAAAGTATTATACTCCAAACCACCCTCTTATGATATCCCTATTGAATCAATCACACCTGGAGGATGGGGTGATGAATTTGGAGATGACAGTGAGCCATTAAGTGAGAATAGTGAGAAATTCGAGGCTCCTAAGCAGCCACAATAAGGAGTTGAAGATTTGTTAGGACAGCCCTCAGGCAACTTTGATTACAAAGTGTTTTACACTAAGCCATCTTCCAATGTCATACCCCTTGAAATAATAATGCCTACTAGATGGGGAGATGAATTTGAAGAGGAGGATAAGGAAGGCTATAATAGGTGGATTGACAATACGGAAGTGAACCATGGTCATCAAGAATATCTGCTACATCAGCCACCTAAAGGACAGCCAACTTAAGACTTAGCATCCCTAATATTTAGAATATAAAATAAATTTCTTGTGTTTTCTTTTAATAACATTTTAGTTTCTTTAGGACTTTTCTTTTGTTGATTGATGATATGAATTCTGATTGTGCTTACTTGTGTGGTGTGTAACCTGATGATACTGCACTTTATAATATTGATTTAATATGCATGTTTGGCATAAATCCAATTTCAATTAGATTCATTCAGCATGGACATGAATGAAAATTCAAAGAACATTCATATATCACATGGTATAACTTTTAAGGAGAGAGAAAATTTGAGAGATTATGAAAGGAGAAAAAAAGAAAAAATAAAGAATGAATGAAAGGGTTAGCCTGGTAAAAATGAAAGAAAAATATTATGTGAGAAAATTTTAGAAGGCCTGACTAAGAATAAGAGTTGTATCATGTGATGTAATGAATATTCTCATTTTTTCCCTATTGAATGAATAAAGTTGAATTTGAATTTACTGTTCAAATATCGCATATTCATTTTTATCATATTGCATAAGTATTTGAAAGGAAACACAAAACATAATGAAGGCTAAAAATCAGAGCTATAAGATCATTATTTTAGTTTTTTTTTTCTTTTTGTTGCCCTTTTGTGATTTTGATTGTAAAATCAAGTGCCTTTTATATCTAGAGAATTTAGGCGGCAACCCATACCTTGTAGTTATCCTCAATCATGGCGGCAACATCAAGTCTCATATTCTGCTCAAGAATTCTTTAAAACTATAAATTCCACATTTGTCCAGCATCCATTGAGAGAGAGACTAATGACAGGTATGAAGGAAAGTTATTAAAAACTGGGGGCAAAATGTAGCTTTAGGGGCAATTTAGGGGCAAAACTGTGAGTCTGCACTTAAAGAATGAAAATGAACATTGAAATATAAGAGTCATCAAAAGTGTTTTGGGGGCAAAAAGAAGTGAACTACAAGCGGCAGATAATAGTTCATCCATATAGCAATCATCAGGTCAGGGACTTCATCAGCTAGCTGGTCAAAGGAACTACATCAGAAGCTTTAGCATCAGAAGTACCAACCTTGAAGCATTCAAGGCTCAAATCTGCAAGTTGTTGACAAAGCACCTCGTTCTCACACTCTGAACTAAGAGTATAGCTCTACTCCACAGAAGACCTGTTAGGATCATGTATATCATACATAGCATGCATACACTTGCATACATCTATTATGAAGTACTTGATTTCCATAGTAAAAAGTCTTTGAGACAAATCAAGATTATACAAATACTTTACTACTAATATTCAAAATTAGTGTTGTAAAGTACAGGAAAGTAGTCATAGTCTGGAGGAGTGCAAATAGGGAGGGTGATACTATCAAGATGAACCAGAAGCTCAATGGACCTATCTAATAGGGAGATATCATTGATGGTAGCACTTGTAGAAGTCTCATCCTAAGCAATCTCAAGAGGAATACACTTTAGGAGATGCACCTGAATGCATTTTTAACATCCATAAGACTGCTTTAGCAGAGATAAAGCATTGAATTCAGCCTCTCTCAACTCCTAATCTGATGGTCTAACACACCAACAATGCAGCTATTGACTAGAAAAGGGAAGAATGCACTCAACACTTGAGATGAATGCACTCTAAAAATCCTCTCATCATGAAATAAAGCCCTCTAATTCCTAAACTATTTTGAAGGGGGCGTCAGGAAGAGGAATGAAGCTCTTTGTATCATAGCATCAGTGAGGGTAATAGAAAGACAAACTAAGCTCTATACCATGACTTCAAGGGTAAAGTATCAAGATGCTTGTGATCAGAGACATCATCCCAATAAAGAAGGGAAGATTGCAAAAAAACAAATGTTGCATTCTGACAAAGTTTCTTTATCTACAAATAAATTAGACTAACTTATGGCATTTTGGTGCAAGGGAAAACAAAAGAGAATGAAGAAGGAGAAAAGAACCAGCACAATAGTAAGAACAAGCAAGAAGGCAAACGCCAATCGCTCATCAAAATATCACCCCGTGTGACAAACGTCTTGATAAATACTCAAGGGAAGTAACAAGACTCTATCCCTTTAGTGTATGCAATAAAGTTCAATGTCCGTACTAAAATTCACAAATTGAAAGTAAATTCATCCAGTTCGCAAGATCATGTGTGAAAACTTATCTCATGAACTTTTGATTTTAATAACTCTTGTTTATTAGCCTCGCAGAGTTCAGATGTCTAGTTAACAGCTTTATGCTGAGAGTTTCTAAACTTTAATCAATCTAATGCTCGCTTTGCACCCGAACGAAGGGAAAGTATGCAAAAAAAAAAAATCTATGGACTTGCAGTATAAATTGCTTGGATTTAAAGTATCATTTCAGTCTTTTTGAATAAGAAATGTGCATCCAATCTACTCCAATGCTCAAATTGAGTAAGAGTATAAAATCCCTTAACGGTATCCACGCTGTGTAATACGAGAAAGGCGGGGGAATACGAAGAGGAGAATTGAAATAAGAGCAAGCATTTCTAATCCACTCTAATGCTTAGAAATGAGTAAGAGTATCAATGTGAATCTTCTAGTGGTATCCACACTCATTAATTCGAGAAAGGCGGGGGAATACTAAAAGAGGACCATGTTAAAAGCTGCTCTATTTACTCCAATGCTCTAAAAAGAGTATGAGTATCCAAAGGACATTTCCAACGGTATCCACGTTGAGTAATATCAGAAAGCTGGGGAATACTAGGATAAGGAAGAAAGCACATCAATAACTCAAAGACTGTTTTGATCCTTAGAATTTGACATATTTATGCTCAATGTCCATAAATTTTGTTTAGCAAGTTCTCTCTGAATTTAGGTGTGAAAATTAGCTCTTCACTTGGTAAATATACACTCTCAGCATAAGGTGGTTAATGATACCTCTAACTTTGTGAATGGCAAATAAATGATAGTCATGAAAATACAAAATTAGTAAGATATGTTGAAGGCATATTATCTTGTGATAAATGAAGAATTTGCTTAAATGCACTTTTGCACAATCATTATGTTGAACCTGACTTCAAAAAGTTTCTAAATGCAGAAGAAAATACACTCAGTATGTTTCATCAGCACCGGTATTATCAAGTCAAATCAAGGTCATCAAGCAATGAAGGTAGCTGATCAAAGTCAATCAACAGAGAAATTCAAAGCCATCAATCAGTGACAACACAAAATTCTAGTCAAATGTGAAATTCAAAAGTGATGCATGCATCTTTCACATACTACATTCACTTAGTTATATGCTACGTGGTAGCTATAACATCGATTCACTCAGTTTTACGCTACATGGTAATTATAACATGAATTTGAAGTTCATTTCATTATGTGTTAAACAGTAGCTATAATAAAATTTTGAATTCACTTTAGCTAGACACTATAAAGTAGTTATAGCATAAGTTGTTAGACGCTCCACGGGATCTATAGCACCTTTAACACACTCTTTTGCTAGATGTTCCATAGGAACTATAGCACATTTTCAAATCATAAGTTCACAAGACATTCCACAGGAACTATAGTGCAATTAACTAGACGTCCCATAGGGAATATAGTTAATTTCTTCAATTCATTTCACTAGACATTCCACAAGAACTATAGTGCAATCGGTTAGACGTCCCAAAGGGAATATAGCTAATTTTAAATCAACACTATACGTCCGAGTGTAGTGTATTTTCAATTCAACACTATACGTTTGAGTGTAGTGTTTTTTCAATTCAACACTATACGACCGAGTACAGTGTCTTGTCAAATCAATACTATACGACAGAGTATAGTGTATTTCCAGTCAACACTATACGACTGAGTATAGTGTATTTTCAAATCAACACTATACGACCGAGTATAGTGTCTTTTCAAGTTAACACTATACATCCGAGTATAGTGTCTTTTCAAGTTAACACTATACGACCTAGTATAGTGTATTTCAACACTATACGTCCGAGTATAGTGTATTTCTAGTTAACACTATACATCCAAGTATAGTGTATTTTTAAATCAACACTATATAACCGAGTATAGTGTACTTTCCAAATCAACACCATACGACTGAGTATAGTGTACTTTCCAAATCAACACTATATGTCTGAGTGTAGTGTATTTTCAAATCAACATTATACGACTGAGTATAGTGTCTTGTCAAATCAACACTATACGACCGAGTGTAGTGTATTTTCAAGTCAACACTATACGTCTGAGTATAATGTATTTTCAGTCAACACTATACGACTGAGTATAGTGTATTTTTAAATCAACATTATACAACCGAGTATAGTGCATTTCAACACTATACGTCCAAGTATAGTGTATTTCTAGTCAACACTATACATCCAAGTATAGTGTATTTTCAAATCAACACTATATGACAGAGTATATTGTATTTCAACACTATACATCCGAGTATAATGTATTTTCAGTCAATACTATACGTCCGAGTATAGTGTATTTTTAAGTCAACACTATACGACCGAGTATAGTGTATTTCAACACTATACGTCTGAGTATAGTGTATTTCTAGTCAGCACTATACGTCTGAGTATAGTGTATTTTCAAATCATAAATCAACACTATACGACCGAGTATAGTGTACTTTCCAAATCAACACTATACGTCTGAGTGTAGTTTATTTTTAATTCAACACTATACGACCGAGTATAGTGTCTTGCCAAATCAACACTATACGATTGAGTGTAGTGTATTTCCAATCAACACTATACGATCGAGTATAGTGTATTTTCAATCAACACTATACGTCCGAGTATAGTGTATTTTCAAATCAAAATTCACGAGCAGTTATGGACTGCAACATCAAAAGTGAGCAACGAAGGGGTTCCAGCTAAACGTGAGTAGTTATGGACTACAACATCAAAAGTGAGCAATGAAAGGATTGCAGCTAATCGTGAACAGTTATGGACTACATCATCACAGGTAGAGAACTTGTCAGCAATTATAGATTGCAGCAGCACAAAACTTACATCGTCGAAAGGTGAAAACAACGTTGCATGATTCGATGTTATAGACAAACACTCTGTAACACGACAGGTAAGTATCCTAACTCCTTACCCTTGAAATTGTGTGCTTATTTGCTTTTTCGCAATTTGTCAAGCAAACAGCGACAAAGGGGGACAATTGTAAGCACCTAATTTCGGGATGATTTGAGTTTGGAGGCGACAGAGGACCCAATGATGAAAATTGACTGTGAAATTGGATTTATTGGATCTAATTTTTGGTTTTGAACTAAATTGTAAATTATTTTTAAGAATTATTTTAAATTTTATTTATTTAATTTATCTTTTTAATGAATTTTCAAAAAATATAAAAAATAAATTTTAAAAAAACTTTAAAGCAAAAAAAAAAGGGCCGAAGTTAGCCCACTTGGGCAACTGTTTTTTAATTGCATAAAAATGGTCATCTTTCGTTGTTTTTTCACTTTTGCTTGCTTTTTTTTTTTGAAATTTATTTATTTATTTATTTTTATTTATGTATTTATCTGTTATTTATCCATAGATTTTGATTAGTTTTTATTTGATAAATATATTTATTTTATTTGATAAATAAAGTGATAAATATATATTTTTATAGATGAATAATAAAAATAAATTTTTATTATCCTTTACCAACTTAGGGTTACAGATGGTGTCTCTTATAAATACATCATATTCTTTTAAAAGGGGGCTAGGGTTTTAATTTCTTTTCTCTCTAGTTTTCTGATTCTTAGCCGTCAACCAAAAACACACCCAGTCCTCTTTATTTTCACGTACTTTTTTCAAGTTTTAGCTGTGAATCAAATCCAAATAAATAAAAAATCACAGACCAACATAACAAAAAGCCACAGGCTTTGATCAATGGTGATCACCTTCTGAGGGGAATCAATACTGCATCCATCAAATTGTATCCTCTTATACTCCTTTCTTTTTTTATTTGGTTTAATTTTTTTATTTATTTTTTTGTTTGTTTATGTTTCATGATGGTGAGAGCAACTTAAATGGAGGGGGTGGACCATGAAGATCCATGGAATTTCATGGATTAAATCCTATATCAATTTTGTGTAGTTCCCTTTAGGTTTATTTATTTGTATTATTTTATTTTATCTTGGCTTTGGGATTGTATTTTTATTTATTTTAATTTTTCAATAGTAGTTGTTGTAATAGCCCAATTACTAGGAATATAGTGGAATTTTAATTTTCTGCACTTTAAAAATCAATTAGTAAATTAGGTCCATTTGGTAAAACCCTAATTAAAATCAAGGGTGGCTTTAGATTAATTTAGGTGGTATGTAAATTAAATTAGGATTAGAAATCCTTGTTTGTATGTTTGTATGTTTATTTGGTTTGTTTTATTGTTTGGGCTTGCTTTTATGCTTTATTTTATTTTGATTCATTTTGGGCCCCAAGCCCCCGTGTAGGTTTTAACTCACTAATAAAATAGGCCTTTAAAATAAAATTTAGGTTTAACTAACTTTAAAATTAATTTAGACTCATTTAGATTAATTTAGACTTTAAGCCAACTTTATATAATTTAAAATAAATTTAGACTTAGCTAAGCCCATTAAAGCATTTCTTTTAAAATAAATAGATTTAAGATCATTTTATTTAAATTAAAATAAGCAGAATTAGGCCCATTAAATTAAATTTATTTTTTTTTAAATTTAGTAGACTTAGGCCCATTTTTAGAATTAAAAACAATAGATTTAAATTTACTAATATAATTAAAATATAGGCCCACTTTTAGTTCCATTTTACTTGTAAATAAAAAGTGTAGATTTAGCTAACTTAATATTAAAATCAAATGTAGTTTGGATTTAGGGACGTTACGCCTCAAATGCATTTTTTATGTGCTTTTTCATAGATTATTTGCCTTAGGGTTAGATGGATGTTCAATTAGGGTTTAATGAAATTGCATGTAATTAGGGAATAAGATAGTAATTCATAAAATAATTTTAAATGAACACAAGACTAAAAGAAGTTAGTATTCCGTATCCAGAACTCCTGGTTGTGGTGCTAGCTTGTATTAGAGAATCGAGTTACCACCACCTTCAATTTATTCCAATTATTACCCTAGGTGGTGACTCCTCATCTCCACGCTATGTCTTTGTGATATTGTAGTGTGTTCCTTAAAGCCTTGAGCTCAAATAGTGTTACGGTTGTAATAAACTTGGGCGCGTGCTAAACCCCGCCGTCTAAAGCTCTTATATCGCCTCAACACGAAGGGGCGATGCCTCTTCAACAAACACACTGCAAGCTACAACTTTCTTAAATCCTAAAAAAATCCAATCACATGCAAATAAACGTAAACTAGCAAGCAATACTTAATATTTCACTTGTTCATGTTCCAATCATAACACCATGTTGACAATAAACACAAAAACAAACTAAAGACTAAGAAATTAAAGCTTTTATGTAAAATAAGGAACTTAAAGCTTAAAAATGAGGGTTCGCACTGATTTGGACGAGTTTGATACTCCTAACTAAGCCCTTAGAGTCTGATTGGTTATTTTTAGTGATCTTGAATGCAAGGATTCCTTCTTTATTCTCAAGAAAATGGATTCTCAAGCTAAAAACTTCTACTTCTTCTTTTTCTCTCTCTTTTCTTTCTTTTTTTTCTTCCTCTTTTCCTCAAGAACATTTTTTCTCTCTCAAAGCTTTGTCCCCTTTTCTCTAAAACTCCAAACCTCTCTCTTTTCAGCCAAAACCCTACTCCTTTAAACCTCTCCACCTTTTTCTTTTTTAAGTCCTAAAAACCAAGCCAAAAAATGTCTACCTTGCATTTTCATCATTGTTTCTTATCTTTCCAGCCTTATTCCTACCTTTAAAGTCCCCATTCCATGCACAAATCTTCATATATGCGATATGGTGGGTCCTCCCTTATTTAATGCAGCCATAAATGTCATTTAATGCAATAGAGGTCAGCTACAAAGAGGCGTCGCCTCTTTGATGAGTCGTCACCTCACTGATGCCCAAAGGCGAAGAGGCATCACCTCTTTGCCCATGCCTAGTTTGGGCCTTTGGGCTAAATGGGCTTTTGGGCTTAAATTTGAAGTTTTGGGTCCTGGTTTGGTGTTTTGGGCTCAACTGAGGGTTTTGGGTTTGAACCGGATATTTCAGGCTCTTGAGTCCATTTCTAAAGAAAGTTTCAGGCCTTCTTACATTCAATATCAGTACTATCTCATCATTGGGCTTTTGTTGCAGGCCGTTCAAACTGAAGGTGTCCACATTAATTTCATTTTTTAAATAATTTCTAAATTTTTTATTTGTTAGTATTTGTTTACAATTTATTCATTAATAATATAACTAATTTTTTTGCTTATAATTTTGATATTTAAACCTATTTTTTAAATTAATAAATTTAATATATATATTTTATAGTACATACATAAATTTTGGTCGGTTCAATTTTTTTTATTTTTACCTTTAAAATTGAAACCGAACCGATTAATTGATTTTTATATTTTCTATGACCATAATTGAACCAAACCGATATTTGCACACCTTTACTTATAGCTACTTTAATATTATGTTCTCATAGAATATTATTTTCACACCTATTGAGGTAATTAAAATCAAATGAAAATACTAAGTCAGCCTTTAATCAATTCTATAAATATAAAAGTAGCCAAAGACATATAAGTAAATGAACATAAAATATAATTAAGAGAGAGAAAAGTTAGCTTATTTAAGAAGTTTGCTATAACCAACGCATTGATATTCTAAATTTTTAATATTTAATGTAGATATTTAAATTTTAAATTTTAATCTACTTTAAGGATATTTTAGTCAAAAGATTTAATGAAAGTACATTAATATCCTTAAATTTTAATGTAAAATGTTCTAAATGCCCTTTTCTACCCAAAATTTATGGATAGATTCTATCCCTTTGCCATCAACCATTTTTCTTAATTCTAAAAGGATAGAAACTATGTGCAAAAAATTGATAGAAAGGATATTCAGGCCATTTCAAGTTGGATTTTAAGGGTATAAATGGTGATAAATAAAAATAAAATATTGATACTCTCCTTGTTGAAATATTGGGTTTTTTTTTTTAGATTTAAAATGTAATTTTGCCTCATATGTTGGAGTTATAATAAGCTTCAAACTCTTCTTATATCTTTTTATTTAATGGAATCTTGTATTGCTCAACAAATTGTTCAAGAGTACTCAATCAGTGAATCTATCCATCAAAGTTTGCAAGTATACTTTCCCTCCTTTGACTTAAGACCATTCCAACCAAAAATAGGTGATTTAGGTATACAGGTGCCCAACAATGCCTTTCAGAACACAACTTCACCAACCAATCATTCCCCTACTGTCCATAATTTATTAAGAAATTGCTTCAATTTTGCTCAAACATTTCAATTGTTAGGATGTCATATATTAAACCTCTAAATTCAGGAGGCAACTTTATTAACTTCTCTCACATGCTTGAATTTTTTAAATATCTTGGACAATAAATATGTCATAAGCAATATCGGTGCACAGTGTCAGACATTAATTTCCTGACAACACCCTTTATGCTTTCACATGGATCGGTGAGAATAGCGGTTTGTTGTATATCTCATATGATAAATAGCCAAGTCAGTTTCAAATGATAGGGCAGTATTATATATCTTTATTCTCATTAAATTAACTTAATTATCATCTAATTAATGTTTTCATCCATTTTATAGTTTCAGTTTTTTTTATTTCTTATAAAATGGATGATTTTTTAATATATTTCATTGTTTAGTATGGTGACTTATAATATGATTTATTCAGTATCTAATATTGACGATTGAATGAAATAAAAATAATGAATATATTATGGCTGAAGAAGTTGACATTCCATTGAAATGTATGATCACAGTTATTTGAAAACTACAAATTAGTAATTTTTTCTCAAAATATTAATATTACAACTGAGTTTTTATACAATTTCTATGTATAAAATGATTTATACTTAATTATGTGTATAGAATTTTATGTTATACATATTTAAATTTAAAAGTTTAATATTAAAAAATGTATAATATATTACAAATATTATTCATGTATTTATTTTTATTATTTGTTGTAACTAAATAATACTTTTTAAATTTATAATTTATTGATGTAATCATATTATAAATTAATAATTTTAGAAAAAACATAATAATATCATGTGAAAAAGTTTTTTGAGAAAAATAAATATAGACATGTTACAACTATGATATATTTGTGCATCAATGAACATTCAATAATTTAAATGATATTTATTTTTGTAGAAAATTATGACTAAAAACAAAATTATATTTTAGATCCGGGATAAAGCTAGCCTGTATTAATTGCAGAATTTAAATGAGAAAAGAAAATATTTACAAATTACAAATCATGAACACAATTAATTGTGGTCCATCAAAAAAATTAATAAACTTTACTTTAAATCTCCTCAGATAGAATTTGGTAACCGAGCACAAATACCAACACCAAAAGCCCAAACCAGAGAGCACAAAGGCTACCTCTCTCGCAGGCCACTTCAGAGAACCAGAAGACGTAGAAGAAAACATCTTCTTCACCAAGGATGGCCACTCACGCCATTAACACCTGAGAAATGGTATAAACCAATGAGGTAAGCACAGAAGATCACGCCCCACAAGTAGAGATGACCACATTAAAAGCCACACGGTACAATGACGCTGGCAACTACTACCTCCCACCAACAGCCCTTTGAACATGTCATGTGCAACCAAAGAGGACGCGTAACTCTGCAGCAAAGCAGGGAATAAGGCCACGTGAACAGCCATATAACAAGCAAAGGTGAGCATAAAAAAGAAAGGGAACACATATAGAAACTAAGAAAACCTATCTTCATAAACTTTCCTTTATCTTCTCTCTGGATTCCAAGACTAACTTGATCATTGGAGTCAATTCTTGGGGACCCCGCCCAGTGAACTTGTTCACTGGTTCTTCTCTCTTGCAAGACACTTTATAGGTAGGAGAACTAGTCATTATCAGTGATGTGGTAAGCATGGCGTCATGACAACACCGTCAGGGAAAGACAGATGATAGTCTAGCCAATAAACGCAAGAACTTACCCTGACCGCACCTAAACCCCTTGTAACTATATATAACACCAACTTCTCTACTCTCCTCAATGAAGACTTGCCACTAACCAAAAACACAACCAAAATTCTCTCATCTAATACTCAGTGCACTATACTAGAGGACTAGAGCCCCAACTCAATAATGCTGCCTAAAGGAGCCTCAATCATTGTAGTCCTTCTAGAACTTACAACAGTAGTTCGAGACCTTAGAGATGCAATAGAGACAAGAGAAGGGGCCTATGCTAAGCATGGTGCATAGACAAGAAGTGAACCCTGTAAATCACACTAGAGGGCAACTAAGGCAATGCAGATCCAACAAAAAAGGATGGCCCTAGACTAGAGCACCATGCGCTTAGGACACCTAAAGGCAAGGTGAAGAACATAGCACCTATAGCTAAGGGGGAATCCAAGGGATTCAAAGGTCAAGCGGAGGCCTACATTGACCCAACACATTTAATGCAAATGATCTAGCAGGTGATCAAGGTTATGAAATCTAAGGGTGATGATAAAGGCTTTAACCGCCAAGAAGTTTCACCTCTCTCTGATGTAATCTTAAATGAAAAATTCAAGATGCCCCCACTTAGTTCATAAGATAGAGTGATGAACCTGGTTAGCCATATGAACACTCATAAAATTATGATACACATGCAATCCATAAAAAACTCCATCCTTTGTAAAGTTTTTCCCATAACGCTAAAAGGAGTAGCTCTAGAGTAGAATCAGAGGCTGAAGAGCAGGTCCATTTCCAGCTTTGCTCAACTATCTCAATTATTCACAGCCCATCTCGTGACTTACATTCTTATTAAGAAAGTTTTAACTGATTTACATAAATTGTTCCAGAGGGAAAGAAAATCACTGAGGGATTTCGTGGAGAGATTTAACAAGGATGCCATTGAGGTAGATGACTTAGACCCTCTGATAACCATCTAGCAGTGGGAACCACTTGTAAGTTGTTATATGATTCCTTAACCTTGCTGCCACCTTCCATTTTTCCTAAGTTGATGTCCAGAGCTTCCCAACATATAAGACTAAAGGAATGGACAATCACCAATGGAAACGCCCTGGACAGGGGACCCAATGTATGGCTCCATGAAGGAAGAAGAGGAGTAAAGGCCGAATTGGGAGGGTGGGGGGAAGAGAAAGGAGCCTGACTACAGAGCCCAAAAAGGGGAAACTGAGGATATTTGAAGTGATAAGCACCACCAATGTCAATTTTTCCTTATGAATCCACATTCACAATGAGCTTACACTCTTTTGAATATCTATATAAGTGAAATCCTAATGTGGATCAAGTAGTCAGGAGAACATGTGAATTGGCTGAGAAGAACATATTTATTGGGGTCATTTTTCAAAAACTTAAAAGTTGATGATGAAAAAGCTGAAATATCTCATTATACAATTAATTTGATGAAGAAAATTGGTATTCGAGCCATTTCAAAACCAACCAAACCATTAAAATCTTACCCGATTAATAATTACAACTTTTCAAGACCTAAATAAACTTTGATCAAATCTTAACCCGACCCTTTTGGTATTGAGAAAGAGGTTTGAGGAGAATAATGAGAGAGAAGTTTACCTGACTCATGTCTTCTAAACCAATAAGTACAATCCTATATAAGGACTGTTTACAATCTATATTCTCTGGTTTTCAGTCTGGTTTTAATTCCTGAAGCTGAGGTTTAACCAATGGAAGCCTTGAGAACATAAGTCAAACTTTGGTCAATGGGATTTTTTAGTGGTCAAATCAAGCTCTTGGAGTTGAATTTTAGTCTGAAACAGTCTTATAAAATTTCAGTGTGTCAGTGGGTCCCATTTGACAAAAGTCAAAATTTGACCTCTAGTGGTCAAACCGGGCCCTACTACTGTCCAACTCACCCATCCTTATCCAAAAAGGACACTTTTTTAAAAAAGGTGGTTTCTAAGTTTAGAATATTTCAAATTTGGAATATACTAGGACATGTGTTAAGCTTGTAGAGGAAGGGAATATACAATTACATAATAACCTTAGAAAGTGTCACTTATTTACACTAAATGCCACTGACTTTATTTGCCTAAAAATAGAAGCTTTAAGGAAGCTTTTAGGGAGCCTTTTACAACTTCTAATAGGAGAGAATCTTTTAGCACAAAAATAAATATTGATACCCAAAATTCTCTAAAAAAAGCCTTAGAAAATTAAGGAAAAATTAGAGAAAACAAAGGAAAATAATGCCAAAATTCATATAGCCCTAATTTATCTCTATTTTCTTCTGAATTCCTTTCAAAAATAACAAATTTAGACACTCTAAACTATAATCTAGCTCCTACAAATTTGTTCATCTCAAATCAAAACAAAATTCTTTATCCAAACTCATAAAAAAACCACACTTAACCCTTTAAGCTCAATCTTAATTCTCTTTAATCAATTATTATTTTTTAGTGAGTTCTTACTTAAATTATAAGGCTAAAAATATTCAAAAAATAGCATGCTCATTAATTCTTATCTTAATTATGGGGTTTGGAGCTTTGAATTTGAGTTTTGAAAGGAAAGAGTTAAAAATCCGCATTGTCCAAGGATGAACAACCAAATTGGATATTCATGCCCCAAATTTGGCTATTTGTGGCCTGTAAATTAGTTGTTCGAGCCTCAAATCTAGCTAGGCATGCCCTTATTTTGGCTCTCTCCATCCCTCTTCGTCCCAAATGACTCCAATGACAGTTGTTAGGGTTCCTAAGGGGGTTAAATGT
Source organism: Mallotus repandus (assembly GCA_949671775.1). Lineage (NCBI taxonomy): Eukaryota > Viridiplantae > Streptophyta > Magnoliopsida > Malpighiales > Euphorbiaceae > Mallotus > Mallotus repandus. The sequence continues at coordinate 23,025 of CATIWM010268983.1, forward strand.
AATGGTAGTCACCCAACTTTACACTTATTACAATTTGGGTACTAAACTTTAAGTTATTTCTTTTTTGTCATCTAACTTTCATTTTGTTCTAAAATGGCACCGTTAAAAATTTTTAATCCCTTAAATTTCTCTTAAAAACCATTTTATTCCCTTAATCTCTTCATCTTTTCAATTTAGTCTAAAAATTATAAAAAATTTGAAAGTTTACTTCTCTTAAGCTTTGATACCTCTCATAATAAGTCTACTCTTACAAGGCATAATAAAAATAATTTTCAAATTTTTTCTTATTTTCTATAAATATATAGAAAATATGGACTTATTTGCAAAAAAAAAATCTTTAATTCTGAATTAAAATAGCAATTCTAAATTGTTTAGGTACTAAATTTTTTTAAGTGACTTCCATGAAACTAAACAGAAATTTGGTATCTGAAAATATACAAATCAAAGTTTGGTAACTGAATTGAAACAAAACTAAATTTTGGTACCCTCTGGTACATTTGACTCGTTCCTAAGGGTTCATACTTGCTTGAGCATGATCCTAACCCTTCCCTAGGACCTTAGGATGATGGAATTGATGTATTTTAATATTATTTTCTATTTTTAAATGATTTTATATTGATTTTCTTTTAAACTCTTCTTTGAAAGTATTCAAGTGTGATCCTTGTTATTACTTTTGAATGTTGATTGTGATTGTGTGTGTTAATATTTGAGTGACTTATCATTGATTATTTTATTGATTTTTTGTTGATTTCTATATGATTAGTGATTTATTTTGGTGTGAATACTTGTCTCAAGTCTTGTTTAATGTGTATTGTACCTATGTTCTTCTTAAATGAAGTCTAATATGCTTTGATTGTTGATTTCCTTTTACAATGATATATATTGTTTAATCAATGATCTAATTTACGGTTTTTATTGTTTATAAAACATTTACATTGTGTTTTTATTATTATAAACCTTAATTTGTGTGTCTTGTGAAGTTGTTGTTGATCTATATGTCCTAATGTGCAATTGTTATGCTTTAAGTGCTTGTCATTACAATCTTAGATACAAGTACTTTTTTTATAATTTTTATTTTCAATTTTGGGTTTTTATGTGTCCTAATTTGTATGTTATATGTTTTAATTAAGTCAATTTGAGGATTTTCATGTATTATTGTTGATTTGTGTGTCAATTTTGCTTTTAAATGTACTTTGTGTCTATTTAGTGTCTTAAGTCTAAATTAGAGTCTTGATCCTTGTGATTTATAGTGTCTATTAATCAATTTCTTTTTTAATATTATTTTCTTGAATATACTAACCTTTCTATACTCTTATTTAAGCTATATTATAAATAAAACAATCTCTACTTCTCACTCTATTTCTTTTGCATTGTTGCATTTTCATGCATTCATGTGCTTTTATGTATATCACTTGCTTGATGCATATCACTATCATGCGTGTGCTCATTTTTAGAATCTCTATATGTATATTTACATGCACCCTGACTTGCATCACTTGGATAGTTATATGAATATCGAAATTACATCATCTTTGCATGCACCCCGACTTGCATCATGCATCATCCTTTGTATGCACCCCAAATTTATTTAATGCTTGTGTGAGCAAGCATTTGCATTAGCATCATTCATTGCATTTTATATCTCTTGTTATCAATTTGAAGTTCTTAATCTTAATTACTAACTCCTATTAACTTTTACTAACATTTACTTTTATTGTCATTTACTTTACAAGCATTTCTTACTATTTATTATTCTTAATTTATACTTTATATTATTTTACTATATCAGTTTTTATCATATCTTAGGCTCTCATCCTATTTTTCTTGTTATTTATACCTTATTTATTTTATATATTGTCAATTTCTAATCTCTACTCCTTTATTTATTTCCTTTAAATTGCAATTTTATCATTATATATCTCTTTTATGTTATTATTTATCTTTTATCTTGTTATGAGATCAATTATATTAAACTCACTTTTGATTGTGCTTAATTTGTGTTTTATTTGGCATCATATACCAAAATATACTAGAAATAAACCAAATTATTGGTTAATTAATGCTAAGATAAAATGAATCTTTTTATTTTCTCATGATGAATAAAACGGTCTTTCTTTGCACTCATTTCTCTACATTTCTTTTCTTAATTCCTTCTTTCAATAATAAAATCCTAATTCATTTTCCCTCTTTTCATTCAAATGCGGAATTTTGCATTTTCTTTAATAAATAAGAATTTTCATAGTAATCAAATATGTCTTATTTTTTTCATTTCACTTCGTGTTAATAAATCTAGCACCTTTTATGTTTTATTTATATCATTGTGCTCTTTGTTGATCATAAAAGTCATTCAAATTAATGCAAGAATATGGATCACAATTTCTTTTATTTTCTAGTTTCTCAAATAAATGATTTAATTATGTGTTCAATAATTTATGATATGAGAGATATCCATCCAAGGTACAAAATTGATATTTTAAGGCCTAATTTGGTGGAAACTCATATTGTAAATTAATGGTTCATATAATTCATCAAAAATGCATTTCTTATTCTTTTAATTTTGATAATTAAAGTTTCTCTTTAATTGAAACTCATTTCTAAACATTTTTTACTTATTTTCTCTATTTTGACTTTTAAAGTTGTTTTTTTTTATTTTTCAAATAAAAATATTTTATGGCCCTGAAATTTGGAATATAGAGTAATCATGGAGAGGATGTTCGTAAGCATGTTAGCCATTCTCATCTCTCATCTCTTTTAATTTATTTTCTTGTTTAACATGCTCATAGTTGTCCATAACATGATTTTGCCAAAATTACCAAGCTATAAATAACTTTTTTGTCTCATTATTTCATGTTTGCCATGTTCATGTGATCCATGTATCATATAGTATTATTATGTTTATATGCTTATCATTTTATGCAATGATTGTGTGCTATTGCCATGATTCTATGTTTATTATTGCATGATCATGCATTATGATATTATATCATGTTTATTAATTTGTTTATAATGCATTTTTCTATGCTCATGCATCTTACCATATCCATACATCTTCCCATGTTCATACATCTTATATATTATTGTGTGCTTGTGTGTATATATTGTGTTTGCATTTGCATGTAGTGGTTGATGTATAATTGTACATATTTCTTGGAAGCAATGTATAAAACTAGTAAGGTTGGCCTTGCTCAGAATTCATGCAGCATGAAGATGCCTCAAATATAAAGAGCATAATCATATTGACATGGACATCCGAACCCAATGCTTTATCCAATGGGCGAATGCGGTTCCAAGTAAGGGACTTGAGTTTGTCTTAGTCCCTAAATGGTTAATTTCTCGGGTGATACGGAGTTGCGACTCCCTGTTTCTCATGCTTGAGTAAATGATTATAAGTGCATTTATGTCATCCCTAAGCTTTTTTAGTACTCCCCTCACAACCTTATATTTTCTCGTAATAAGGGAAAAAAAGGGTCTATGATCTAAAGAGTGCCGAGTCAGACCTGTTGGCATCAACAATATTCAAAATTCCCTAAGAATTAAGATAATTATTGTGAGTTTCATAGAGGTATAGGGCACGATACGGAAGAGTATATATAGCTAATTAAAAATGAGATTTAGAGACTCATTCACACCGAGCACTTACTGAGGTTTATCGGTAAACCTAGAAGCCACAACCGATTTCACTCTGGTGAAATAGAGGAAGAGAGAAGAGCAAAGATAAATTTCATAGCACTTTCAGCTACCCTCACTGAAGTTTAAATAAAGCCAGAAAATTGAATAAAATATACCACACCAGTAAGAATCCTCCAAGTAGACCCAAGGATATCACCACCACATGAGTATGAATAATCTGATGTATGGTTCTTGGTGTTATAACAAGCTTAGATATAGAAAAATGGAAAGAATGTCCATACAAACTTACCATGTGTGGTCAAACATGCAACAAATGATGACAATCAACTTAAATAGTGCTGAGCATGTTAGAGAAAGGGGCATACAACCTTCCTTATCAATGAAGTAAGGTTTACAACCCCCATTATTCAAGAATGAGGGATACAGCTCGCGAGAATGATGCTCGTGTGGGTTTTTAAGGAAAATGGAGTTTACACTAACTAAACACTTTAAAAGGAATGTGATAATGGAGAGCCCATGACTTCTTAAACCCATATGAGATTTAGGTTGGTCTGGATGATTAGTTCAATTTGTTAAAAATGGATCATCATGTTTTGACTAAAAATAGATGTAGATATAGCGATTGGGCTCATTTGAAAGGCAAATCAACTTATTTAGCGATAACAGACACTGATCCATTCAACTTAGCGATAGATGAACCAACAAACAAAAATCTCATAACTAATGAACCGAGGGATACCAATATCGTCAAATTAGAGGCAAGTATTTTTAGATACTCCGACCAAACCAGGTATGATATAATCAATTTTCTACCCGATTATCTTTAAAACATGAGAATAGCTTTACGAACGTTGAACTATTGCTCATTGCTCAAATGTTTAGCTTTCTTATTACTTAGACATGTTGAGACCTTGTTAAAAAGAAAATCAATGAACCAACAGAGTTTAATTATATGACATATCCTTATTATAGCTTGGTTATTTTGTAATTAATTATAAGTTAATACATGTTACCAAAATGGATGAGATCCACAAGTTAATAGCAACACATCTCATTTGCTAATGACAAACCACTTAGGGATGTGATATTAGTTTTGATTTTCTGAATAAATCATTAAAATCCAAGTGATGGTCTGTTCGATAATATTTCCTTCTTTTCTTATCTACCATACAATATCATGAAAAATCAAAATCACAAAAGAAGAAATGAATAAAAGACTTCTTGAATTTTAGTCTATTAACAATACCCAATAAAAAAATAAGCTTAATGATACTACTAGAACTTTAACTATTTTATTTATAGCATCATATAATTTTGTATTTATTTTGGTCTATTGGAATTAAAAGTTAAACATTTTAATTATTGCTAAATTTATTAAAAATAAAGAGAAAATAAAAATAAAAAAGAGGGAAAGAAAAAATTAAAATAAAAAAGATTGTACTTCAGCATAAAATGTTAAAAAATTTATGAAATAAAATTTCAAAAAATATATTGGCTAATGCTCCACTGATAAAAAAGATAAAAAAAAAAGAATAAAAGGAGAATAAAAATTTTGAAAAAGAGGAGAAGAAAAAAATGAGAGAAATAAAAAAGAAAGGGAGGAAAGAATAAAAAAT
>CATIWM010268997.1:0-17925 GCA_949671775.1 Mallotus repandus
AACTCGATTCTCTAATACAAGCTAGCACCACAACCCGGAGTTCTAGATACGGAATACCAACTTCTTTTAGTCTTGTGTTCATTTAGAATTATCTTATGAATTATTATCTTATTCCCTAATTACATGCAATTTCATTAAACCCTAATTGAAATCCATCTAACCCTAAGGCAACCAATCCATGAAAAAGCACATAAAAAATGCATTCAAGTTGTAATGTCCCTAAATCTAGACTATATTTGATTTTAATTTAAGTTAACTAAATCTACATATTTTATTTACAAGTGAAATGGAACTAAAAGTGGGCCTGCATTTTGATGATTAGTGAGCCTAAATCTATTTATTTTAATTCTAAAGAAAATGGGCCTAAGTCTATTAAATTTTAAAAGAAAAAGAAATAAATTAGTGGGCTTAATTCAAATTAATTTTAATTAAATGAAATGATTCTAAGTCTACAAATTATGAAGAAGGCTTTATTAATGGGCTGAGCTAAGTTTAAGTTAATTTTATTTAACTAAAAAATGGGCCTAAAATCTAAATAAACCTAATGGGCCTAAATTAATTTTAAAGTTAATTAAACCTAAATTTAATTTTAAAGGCCTATTTTATTAGTGAGTTAGACCTACACTTGGGCTTAGGGCCCAAAACAAATAAAAAAAGCCCAAATAAAAAATAATAGATAAAAAACAAACATTATATGATTTTTCTAACCCTAATTTTAATTACATACATCCTAATTAACTAAAGCCATCATTAATTTTACTAAGGTATTTACCAAATGGGCCTAAAATACTAATTGATTTTAAGGTGTAGAAAAATAAAGATTTCACTATTCTTCCCTCTACCGGGGCTATTACAATTCCTACATATAATAATAATTACATACCAAAAAAATAAAAAAATACACAATGCAATTACCACTAAAACACACAAAAATAGAATAAACGTAAAACTACATTATCTTAACAGGGATTAATCCATGGCACTCCATAGATCTTCATGGTTGGTTATGCAATCTCCACATCCACCATATGGCTCATGTCGCTCCCATCATTATAAGCATGAAAATAAAATCAATAAAATTAGAATTTAATTAAAATAAAAATAAAATTAAATGAAATCAAATTCTAAATACATAATGCAACAGAATGAATAAAATACAAAACAATGATATTACAATAAATAAATGAAAAGCAAAATTAAAAAAATTAACAAGAAACAACAAATGGAATGAAATAATAAACCACAGAAATAAAAATAACAAAATAAAATGGAAAATGATTGAAAATAAAATTAGATAAAAAAAGTATAAAGGGATCGAAGCAGAAATAGAATGAATCGATAGATCTATTAATAGAAGAAATAAAAATAAAAATGAAAGAAATAAAATTAAAATAAAGACAAAAAATGGATGTTGTATTGACTATCTCCTCAAAGATTTCGTTTGAATCACCGTTTAATAAATCTCCAAAATTGATTTCTGCGTTTCCGGCTTCAATTGCGTTTTGTCAAAGGATGAAATCTTTTAATCCCCATAACAAAGAAAAAAGTTCTTTTTGCCTTTCCCAGAAGAAAAAAAAACCTTTTCGTTCTTTGTTTTCCCTCTTTCTTTCTTCCGATTAAACAAAAAACTTTTTTTCCCTTTATTCTCCCATAAATCCAAATCCGTTTTCTCGGATAAGTGATTACAGTAGATAAAATAGGTTAGATAGATAGGTGATTATCTCAACTAAAAGATAAACCAGATATACATCTATTTATTTATTTATTTTTCCGATAATTTTTTTTTAAATTAATTTTTTGACCAATCAAATCTAAGAAAAATAAATAAAAAATAAAATAAAATAAAAAAGAATTTCACACATCGGGATAGTGGATTACCGATCGGCAATCTGAAATTTCGACCGGAATTTTGGAATTCCGGTCAGAAATCCATAATTCCGATCAAAATTCTGGATTTTCGGTTAGAAATTCATTCTTCCTTTTTTTTTCAATTTAGTCCATAAAAAATGCAATTAAGCCTTGGGATCTGAAATTCAAATACTAGAGACCTATTTGCGACGAATTTTCATCATCGAAGTCCTCTTTTGCATTCATACTCTAGTCATCCCGAAATTGGGTGCTTACAACTGGAATCTTCAAGATTTTCATCTTCACTTTCTTCTTGTGACGCCTTTAATGCTATGCTCTTTTTTTTTCTTCTTTCTCTTCTTGCTCTTCACCTCTTTGCTTTATTGTAAGCTCATGGGTGAGAAGCTTTCCAATAAGCGAGTCGGTTGAAAGAGTATCAAGGTCTTAAGCTTCCTTAATTGAAGTAACTCAAGATTCCCAATCCTTCTTAGGTAGGATTTTTAGAATCTTATTGTTTACTTCTTCCTTGGTGAAATGTTTACCAAGTTTCTTGAGGGTGGTGATAAGAGCATTGAGACGATTCGTCATCTTCGTGATTGATTCTTGAGGCTTCATTTTGAAGAGCTCATACTCATAAATGTGGAGTTGAACCTTCTTACTTCTAACTTAAAAATTGTCTTCGTAGTAATTCTCCAAGGTTTCCTATATTTTCTTGGCCGAAATGCAATGTGGAAGCTTGCCACCTTCTTCTCTTGACATTAAAGAGAGTAAAGTGATCATAGCCTTTTTATTTTTGTGATTTTCTTCCTTTTGATTGTTGTTCCGTTGACTCTTTAAGATGGTAATGGCTACTCCTTAAACGGTAGCTTTGGGTGTTTCCTAACCTTTTAGGATAAGGTCCCAAAGTTTGATAGAATCACAATCCAAATATAGCTCCATTTTGAATTTCCAATGAGGATAGTCACTTCTATTAAAGAATAGTCTAAGAGAAGAAATGTTTTGAGTTTCACTTCCCATAATCTTGACTTCTAGCAATTAAGTTCCTAGAATTCAAGCTCTGATACCAAATGAAAGAGCCTTAGAGGGGGGGGGGGTGAATAAGGCTAATAAGGGTTTTAAAGAAAATAAAATGATTTTAAGGAATTAATCAACAATTAAAGAATGTTAAGAAGGAAGAATAAAAAACACAATAATTTAAGGAGTTCAGATTCAACAACAATCCTACATCTCCACCTAACTTATCCCCAAGTTAGGATTTTCAATCACCCACAATCTTATTCATAAGATTGAGATTACACAAGAGTTTAAGGCTCACTCTTACAACCTTATAAACAAGAGTTTTTAGGCTTACTCTAAAACCAATTCCTAAGTATTTTAATGGCTAAACGCTTAAACCAATTCCACTAGAAATATATCTCACTTCCCTTCTAATCTATCCTGAGAATTAGATGAAGATGAAGACCTATTTCTATTACACAACCAACACTCACAAGAGTTAATCAATACAAAGAATATTGATAGAAATAAAAATGAAGCTTAATGAATGCTTAGAGAGTTTTTGATAATCAAAGAGTAATGTTATGTGTTGTACTAGTTATCACAACTCTAGAGCATATATATATAGCTTAAGCTTCAAAATTATAGTTATTAGAGACATTAATTAAGTCTCTAACATCTATAAATCATTTTGGATTCAATTTAGACTTTTTGTAGCTGACATGCCGCTCATGGTCGTAAGGAGAGAGTCTGGCTCGTGAGGGGTGAGATTATAGTTGTTACGTTTGAAGATTTGGTTAATCTTGTTAGGTCTACTCCTTACGGGCAAGCTCATGGTCGTGAGTGGCGCCCGTGAGCATCTCTTAATATGAAGAATTTGCAGGATGCTGAAGGACTGCTTCTCACTTGCTGGCTTATGAGTGTGAACGATGCCCGTGAGTTACTCTGGATGTTAATTTCTTTTGAAAGGCTGAAGGGAACCATCTCATGAGCATGGTCACTAGCAGGAGGGGCTCGTAAGCGGTAGTCCGAGATACAAATGCCCATTTGATCTTGAACTAAGTCTCAAAAGATTCTTGTGATTGAGTAACACTTAAGGAGACTTGATTTTGACAATATGCAAGTGCTTAAACTTAATTTAGAAAGCTTTGCATAAACTTGATCATTTGAAGAAGTTGTATCCTCAATTTACTTGAGATTGATACTTTTGAAGCTTAAATAACTAGCACACTTAAGATAAAAAAACATTAGAACTTAAATTGTTTATTAAAAACAAAAGTAAGAGGTTAATAATGCAAATGCTAACACTTTCAAATCCCTGTTCTTTGCCTTAACTTCCATTATAGACCTGTCATCTTCTCCATCTCCATTCACCAGCCAAACAACCTTCAATCACTATGAAATTTTAATTACAGACACTTCTCGATGTTTTATACATACTATGGTCTTTATTTCATAAAAATGGTGTGGAAAATTTCATAATTTGCTTTGAAAATTTTGTAATGTTTGTTGTCACCAGAATGCCCACATTGTCACTGTTCAGCCAAAACTACCACTAGCAGCTTATTCTTTGTCATCTCAGGAGTCAATAGACACCAGTTTTGCTTTCACTCTCCATCATTTTGATTTTCTTTGAAATTATTTGTAATTTTCTTTTTAATTTTTGATCTCTTAATTCAATTTTTTTGGTGTGTTTGAGGCTATATTTAAGTTCTATAAATTGTTTTGAATGTGTTGGTATAATTAGTTTGCGATGAGAAATCCAATGGGTCCCACTCGAATTTCAACGAGGAATAATAACCAACTCGAAACATTATGACTCTATTTTTATTAAATAGTGTAAATTGTGGTGATCACTGGAGCGAAGTTTAATTCTTTATGGATTATAAGATAAAAAATTCCAGAATGGTTACGACAAATATTATTTTATTTTCATTTAAATTAATGTAACTAGTTGGAATTATTTTTGAGCCTCAAAATTAATTATTTATAGTGTTCATTGGTTTATTTTAATAATTTTCTAGAATTTTTAAGAAGTATTTGAAATTTATTTAGAACTATTTTTAAATAAATATTTTGGTTGTTTAGAGAGTTCAGGAGCGGGAGGTGCAAAGCTTAGGCAATTGAGAACACATCGACCAGTACGCTCCCCCTGTGAGTTAATATTATAAAATGTCTGTTGAAAAATTTGTATACCTTGTGTGGATAATTAATATGCAAAAATTAGAATTTTCATTCATGGTATAATTATCATTGTGAATTTCACTAGTATGCATAATTTACACAAATCACATGATTTATTTGTTTTATTGTTGTTAAGATTTTGAGAGAATGTTTTAATTCTGTTTCATTTTATTTTATTGATGATAATGTTTTGAAGGACTGGTAGAACGAGCTACCTAATGGGTGTCACCAAGATCACATGTGTATGCATTTAATCTTGAGTAAGATATGAGTTAGTATTTGGCTCGATTGATCTTGTTCTCTTAGGTAGTATTATGAAATGAGGTTGGTGGAGCTTGTTCTCTCAAGCCGAAGTTGAGATGGATCTCAGTTCAGCTTGTTCTCTCAGGGCATCGATAATGGACTAAGTGACTTGACTATGGTTATAACTCGATTGAGCATGATCTCTTAAGACTGCAGTCATTTGGATTTAAGAGAGCCGAAAGGCCAGTAAATTTAAGGTTTAGGGTTCTACCATGAACTCTCACTGAGGTTTTATTATTATTATTATTATTATTATTTTCACATGAGTCATTTTTATATTAAAGAGATTGATAAATTTTGGAATAATTTTGGAAAAGTATATTTTTATAAAAATAATTTTAGCAAAATAAAGGATTTTAAATATTTATTTATTTAATGACTTCAATAGTTTTAGATAAGTATTTTAAAAATCAATATGCATTTTATAACATTAATTCACTCAATAAGGTCTGATTCCCCTCAACCTTATTTTTCTAGGATTTCGTAAACAGTCTAATATTTATTGTCTTCTATGCCGGATCTCTTCTAGCCTAGCTATTTTATGTAGGTTTCATTGATTTTAAGTATTATGTACCAGTATTCTAGATATTGCAGTAGTTAGATCGTTTTGTATAATTTGTATTTGTGGTTCAATATTTTTAATTATTATTGCGAGTATATGCATTATGGAATGTATTTTATTGATCTTGGGATTGTAGTAGATTAGATATTTGTTGTGGTGTTGTGGTGAAGTAGTAGTGTTGACCTTAGTAATAATCAATCTTGATTTTGATATTAACAAACTTAATTTTGAGCATTTAACATGTTTGTTTAAGTGTGTATAAGCTAGGACTAACATGGAAATCAAAATGGAGTTAAGCATGCTTTTGGACTAATTCAACCTTTAAGATACAAGAAAGCTTTTGACATTCCTAGAGCTTTATAATGAGAAAGTTGTCTTCTTAACATTTGAATTAAACATCTTAAGCTTCCCGAATTAAGCTTACTTATTAAAATCTGAGCTCATTTGGATATGCAAATCTTGAGTTGAAGTCAGCATATGTAGCTTTCATTTTAGGTTCAACAGCTCTTAGTATTTCATCAATATCTTGAGCCACAGATGTCCAATTGAGGTTATTCAAAGAGATATAGAAATATAAGACAAATATCAACAAATTTTATGAAGAAAGTTTAGGCTAATTTGATCTTCTTCAGTACCGTTCATGAGCCCCTTCACGAGCAACCTCCTGTAGCATCATTTTGTGCCTTTTTGAGTGATTTAGGCAGTGATGCTCACGAGTGCTCATGTTCGTGAGTAGTCATGAGCAGCTCATGAGCATCCTCCTAACAGCTCCAAACAATCACTTTTCAAAGGCAACAACTAGTTCTTTCCTCCTCACGAGCCAGAGCTTCCTCCTCACGACTGTGACCACCCTTTTAGTTGCAAAAAGTTCAAGATTATTCAAAAATCAATTATGGATGTTGGAGACTTATTTGACAACCATATTTTTTAGTATTTATCTATATAAACACCTCCTAGAGCTCAATTGAATGTTAAGAAACTTGTTTATCATTTTTATACACTCTCAAGCATTCAATCAAGCTCTAAATTCTCTCAAAATTATTTTTATCTTTGTATAAATCTTGTGAGAGTTGGTGAGTGATTAGAATAGAAATTTTTATTCTTCTATTTTCTGGGGATTAAGAAAAGGGAAGTGAGGTTTTATTCTAAAGGAATTGATTTAAGTGTTTAGCCATTAAAACACTTGAGAATTGGTTTTAGTGTGATCCTTGAAAACACTTGTGTAAGGTTTGAGTTGAACCTAATACTCAAGTCATAAAAATCAATCTAGGTGAATAGATCATGGTGATTCAAAATCCTAACTTGGGGATAAGTTAGGTGGAGACATAGGATTGTTGAGAATCTGAACTCCTTAAATTTTTATGTTCATAATTCTTCCTTCTCAATATTCTTTCTATTTTTGTTTAAATTTCAATTACTTTTGATTTGAAGTCGATTGCCTTATTCACCCCCTCCCCCCCTCTAAGGCATTTTCAAGTAGTGATTAAAAATATATATTGGGAGTGTTTATTTTACATTGTACAAGTTTTAGTTTTATCTGGTACAAAGGAAACTCTGACAGATTTTTTAAAAAATTTTAAAGTTAGTCAATTTTTATATGAAATTTTTTAAAGGCTTACTATGGGTTTTAAAAGTTTCATGCTTTCTCACTCCCTATTGTCGGTAATATGCTCTTGGGGTTTGAGTCATGATAACTACCCTCATCATGATCATGACCCTCAATAAAGTTAATCGGTTCAACTTGATTCTAAGCATTAAAGAGTTGACACATAGATCGTGATAACCCTCATGATTATAGCCTTGGATCGTGACTCTTCTCATCCAATCATCCTTGCGATCATGATCATTATTAATCATAAGCATGGCCCTACTCCTCACGTAATCGTGAAGCTCACTGCATGAATTTTTGAATTGGCTTCATTCATCTGACGATCATGCTTCCATACTCACGATCATGATTAAGACCATGAGGATTTGTATTCCTTTTCTTTACTTAAAAATTTTGAAGAAATTAGATCGTGGGGATGCTCACAGTCTTGACTCAACTCGTGAACATCTCTGCCTTTATGCATAACTTGATTTTTCAAGCCTTGAATGAGCTTAAACTTGAACCTAACTTATACACACTCAAATTACACCCACTAGTGACTCAAAATTGAGTTATTAAAGTCAAAATAAGGGTGATTAAGCCTTCATTATGTAAATGGTCAACAGGGAATTATTGAGAAATAGAAATACAAAGCTTGTAGGAGCATAATAAATTTTTTCAACCAACCATCTAACTTTATAAATGAGTTATTAACTTGGTATTTATAGTGAAGGATGAAATTATAGTTATTGGAGCTTTGATTTTTGTCCCCAACACTTCTCCATCTTCATTCAATATTTTCTTTCATTTTTTGTAGGAGAAACAAGGCTCACGATTGTGATAGGGAGGTATCACAATCATGACCTTCAATTTCATAATCATTGGAGTTCTGAAAGCCATTTACAAAAGTTACCATAGTGACACTCATGATCCTGTTCATGACCATAAGCAGTGTTATCCCTTTTCTTGACTTGAATTTCATTTTATTAGCATCGTGATTAGGATGCTCACAACCGTGAGGAGGACCCCTAAAGGGCACTGCCACTTCTAATGACATGAATTCGGATCTCTTTTAGCCCATGATGCTCCTTATGATCATGACCAAAATTGTGAGTAGGGCTGTAATCGAGCCGAGCCGAGCTGAATAATGAGGAGATTGGGCTCGGCTCAACTTTTTGGAGGCATTTGAGCCTAATTATTTTGAAAATTTGTTATTCGAGCTTAAGCTTGAGCTTGAGCTTGGCTCGTGACTGTAATGCTCGGGCTCTCTCGGATTCAACTCATTTTTTGCTCATTTGTATTAAACTCAAGCTCGTTCATTTAAAAAATTGGGCTCGTTTGAAGCCTATTTGTTTAGAGCTTGTTCAAAAGCTCATTTAGAGCTTAATGAGAGCTCAATTTTGAGCTCGGTGAGCTTGGTAACAAGCTCAAAAATTATAGAAAATAACAACAATTTAACATTAAAAATTTAGTACCTGATAAAACCTTACAACCACCCATCTAAACTAGCTAAAAAGTTCAAACACAACATAGAAGTACAAAATTACAATCCATAATAAAAAGGTTAACTTCTACATAGAATTTAGAAAGCATGAAGCAACTCTTCCTAGGTCACCATTTCCAAGTGTTGCATCCTTCTCTTGTATAACAAAAATTTCTAATAGTCAATAGCACAATGCATCTTGGAAGTGGTTTAATGAAAAAAAGCATTTCAAAAAAAAATAGTAAGTATTAAGAAAAGCTTAAGAAATTCTGCATTATGAAGAAATTCTGCATTATGAAGAAATTCTGCATTATTAAGCAATTCTGCATTATTAAGATGAAGACATTCTGCATAAAAAGCAATTTAGCATTATTAAGAAAAACATACAATAATAAATTAAACAAATTAATACAACTACTTGCACACTAAACCTGAAGAAAAAGCCATTTGCACATCATACCTCAATAAAATGCAGTCTTCATGAGGTAGGTATTTTAATCTCTTTAATATCCTCTTGATCCTATTAAAAATTCAACAATTAGCAATACAAAATAAACATTATTGAAAACATATATATATATATATATAATAGCAAAAACCAACAAAAATTACTTAAAAATAGAATAACAATTAGCAAAAATAAAATAAAATTAAAACTAAAAATAAGATATTAAGTTTGAGATTTTACTTTTCTTTGCCGCTTTATGCCATAGAAGGCACGCAACCAATCTTGTCCATACAATAGAACTTGAACTATGTTTGCTCCTAAAGATGCACGGTATGGATCAATAACTCTCCCCACGGTACTAAATGCGGACTCCGAAGCTAAAGTTATGATTGGAATTGACAAAATATCGCTTGCCATCTTTGATAAGACCTTAAACCTTAAAGTTTTCATCTTCTACCACTCCAACACGTCAAACATCGAATCATCTTCACAAATATGCACACTTTCCTCTAAACAGACATCTAGTTCAGATTTCACTTGCTCAATAGATGATTCAACATTTCTTATGTAGCTAAAAAATTCAGCCCTCCCCCTAGGTTTTCCTTTCAGACCACTATAAGAAGATTCAACCCTATTTTCATTTTGACCTTCTTTTTCACCACCAATTGCTCTATAAGCATCAAGATACTCTTTATAAAGTTGCCTTAATATCTCACGAATAGTAGTAATTTACTCAATATAATCACCTCTTGAATAGATTAGAGGGAAACACCAATCAATCAATTGTATTTTATTTCTAGGATCTAAAACAGCAGCCATAGATATCAACAAATTACATTCACCCCAATATTTATCAAATTTGTCCTTCATCATTTTTCACCATTGCATGCATAAATCCATTTTCAACATCATATTTATCATCCAATAACTTTTTAACATGATAAAGCTCAGGAAGAAATAAATTGGATGTTGGATATTCATAACCTACAAAAATATATATGACAATATCAAAATGAAATTAAACAATTTTAAAAGCAATTAAATCACAAAAATTAGAAAGATTAATTAAATGAGATGAATAATACCTAAAATGATATTTGTAATTTCATTAAACTCTTCTAGAAAAGAACAAAGTTCAGCGACTTTCCTCTAATCCTCCTCATTAGGCAAGAATAAGTAGCTTGGTTCTCTTTGTGCATACCTAGGAAACACGTCCTTGAACTCCAAGGTAGTCGACAACATGAAATATGTTGCATTCCACCTCGTGTAACAATCAAGAACAAGTTGTTTTGAAGGCAACTTTAATTGCTTCACAATTTCCCCAAAGATATTCAACCGACTCTCTGATTGTGTGACATGTTTAACGATTTCTTGCACATTCTTAATAATATCTCCAATCTCAGATAATCCATCTTAAATTAGGAGATTTAGAATGTGAGCACAACACCTCACATGAAACAACTTTCCACCGATAGCAAGTTGATTTTTGTAAGACAAATTGTCTTTTAACATCCAGATAGCAACGTCATTGTATGATGCATTATCAACCATCACTGTCCAAACCTTATCTTCAATTTCCCATTCAACTAAGCACTTGTTTAATGCATCATAAATGGCAATTCCATAATGAGGTGGTGGTACATCACAAAAATTAATGATATCCTTCTAAAGTTTCCGATTAGAATCCACAAAATGACATGTCACGACCATATATGAAACCTTTTGGTTGGTTGACTTCCATATATCGGTCGTCATACTCACTTTATTTACAGACTTCAAAAGTGTGGAAACTTTTTTCTTCTCCACTTCATAATTTGAAAAGCAATCTTTCCTTACAGTTGCCTGACTAATCTTTTGATAATGTGGAGTCGTCGTCCTCATCAACAAATTAAACACCTCATACTCTACCAATGAAAATGGTAGCTCATGGACCATGATCATATGAGATAAAATCTCTCTGATCTTCACTTGCTCATACTTGAAATTTTGCACTGCAACTACCATTTCAAACTTCGACATAGAGGTCTTTAGTGTAATGTCTTTTTGTCCTGACAACTTCACTTGCCTCCTCCCACAATATTTGAGCTGCCTATGATAATGAGTTGCAGTACCCCTTTTAAAAAATACAAGTCGCGATTTGCAATGGATGCATTATGCCTTTTGTGATTTATCGGGGAGTGTGACTACTTTAAATTCAGCCCATACATTAGAGGCGCGCTTTCTTTTCTTCGCAGAAAATGGGTTCTCTTCATTATCTTCAACATTTTCAACCTGATTAGCACCTATAGTTGTAGATGACACATTATCTTTATTTAAGATCAGATCAGCACTCGCAATTGCTACATCATTTTCTGCAGCATTTTCCATTATTGGACTTGTATGCGAGTCTTATGGAGACAACAAATTAACAAAAGGAAGTTCTGACATGTTGTTTAATGAAAAAAAAATTTAATAAAAGCATTTAAAAAATCAAATAAAAAATCTTTCACAACAGAACAGAACAACAAACATCTGAAAACATTACACAACTTGATAATTAATAGGCATATTATGGAGGCAACAAATTAATTAAACACACAATTCACGTACTGATTCCAAGATTATCTACAATTCCAGAGTTGCCATAACAGAGGCAAAAACAAGAATTCCCTGTGCATGATTCACAAGGTTATAGATTGAACAAATATAAGGAATGTATAATGCTAAAAAAGCATCAAATAGGTTATTTTAATTCTTTGTAGTATTATACATTTTTTTTGGAATAGCTGTGATTTCAACAGATAATTTCTCTGTCACAACTCACATATAGAACCAATAAATGGCCACTATTATTTGTGGATATCTATTCCTGCATATATGTGTGTGTGTATAAATAAAGTATTTGGTGGGATTTAAACATACAAGACTTAACTTCGTGCAATATAAAGAAATTTCATGATATCTAGTTCAATATCTTACTGTCAATAAGAGAGAAAATTATCTGGTAAAGAAAAGAAAGTACCAGCAAACATTAAATTAAAAGCATAAATAAAATTAAGCACAGAAAAAAGAAATGAGAAGGAAAAAGCAACATGGTAAAACACAGAAAAGGGAAAACAAAGAAACTAGCATCACGGCTGAGGAAGTGTTGATTATATAAAATATACTTTGCCTAGCAACCATATGTGAAGTTATTGAGAAACATTGTCAAATGATAGTTCAACCCTATGCATTTTTCTTTGCCCTTTCGTAGTTATTAAGTAATACACTGAAACATGCTTTGTGATATATTGGGTTGTTGCTTGTCATTTGCTAGAAGCTAATGTCATATTAATATTCAAGAAAGGGAGCTACCTGACTATTGGAGAATGCAGCTGAAGTTCATGTCAACAGACAAGATTTGTGTTTAGATCTAACAAACAAACATAGTAGATTGCAAGCTTAAAGTTAACAGAAGAACAGAGGAGAAGAGGTTTGGTGCTGACTGCTGAATCGCTCATGCAGATGGGTAGGGGGCTGGCAGTGGGTAGAAGGAGTAGTCGGCGAAAGGTGGCAATGGCAGCTAGGGCGACATGTTTGAGCAGGTGCGGCAGCTGACATTAGGTCTATTAGAAGGTTTATTTGTGTTTTTCTAGTTTTGATATCAAAATCGTAGTTTTGAGGTTATACAATTAAATTACTTTAGGCTATATATTATTTAATTTTAAGTTTAACAAATATTATATCTTTTTAATTAGTCAAATATGATATTTATTTGCTTAATTGTTCAATTAAAAGTAAAATTTATTATAAATATCGATGTTAATTTAAAATACAAATATAATTGTATAATTTACATTGTAATTAGATAATTGAAAATTACATGATTGTGTAGATAGATATTAAATTATTTTATAACTTTTAAATACATGTAGTTTATATTGTGATTATATAAATATACTAATATCACTATCACTTAAAAATATGAATATTACTTAACTTTATATTTAGGTTAGAAATTTATTATCTATTGATTTATAGTTAGGTTATTTGTGTTTTATACCTAGATTACTTAACTTAACTAAATTTATTTGCGTAATTGAAGGTTATTTGTATTTTTAAGTTTTGACATCAAAAGATTCAAAACTACACAGTGTTGACATGAAACTACATAATTTTGACATGAAACATGTGGTTTTGAGGTGTTAATATATTATTATATATTATTTAATATCTGTTGATTAGATATTATGTTATGAATGAAATTTATTAACTGTTGATTAGATATTATGTTATTTTATTTATAGTTAAATGTATAATTATTTAATTTAGAAATATCATCAATTTTATACCTAGACATTTAATTATATTATAAGCTTAACAACATGTAGTTTATATTATGATTAGATATATAATTTGAATTATGTCTATCTAATAATAATATAAATTATACTTAATATTATTACTCATACTATCACTATTACTAAATTTATTTGCTTAATTGAAGGTTATTTGTGTTTTTAAGTTTTGACATCAAAAGATTCAAAACTGCATAGTTGTGACATGAAACACGTGGTTTTGAGGTGTTAATATATTATTATATATTATTTAATATTAATTTTAATTATATGTAGATTAGATATTATGTTATGAACAAAATTTATTATCTGTTGATTAGATATTATGTTATTTTATTTATAATTAAATGTATAATTATGTAATTTAGATGTTAAACTATCATCAATTTATAGCTAGGCATTTAATTTTATTATAAACTTAACAACATGTGGTTTATATTATGATTAGATAGATAATTTGAATTATGTCTATCTAATAATAATATAAATTATACTTAATAATTTAACTCATACTATCACTATCACTTTGCAGTTTGAAATATGAATACCACATAATTTCTATTTATCTAAGATAGGGAAATTCTATCATTACTTTGTTTTTTATTTACTTTGTTATAATTGCCATAGGATTAAAGTGTGCTTAATTATCTAAAGGTTATTATTAACAAAGTAAATCTTACTTTGTAAAAAACAAAGTAATGGTAGACTACACCTCTAAGATATTTATTATTTGTTGGTTATATATTATGTCATTTTATTTAGAGTTAAATGCAAAACTATATAGTTTATAAGTTATACTACATTATGTGAGTTTATAATTAGATATTTAATTATTTTATAGTCTTTAAAATATATATTTTATATTGTAATTAGGAAATTATAATTTACAATTTAAATTATATCTATCCAATAATATATATATATATATATATACACGAGTTCGTTCACAAACTTGGTTCATGAGCCCGTTCGCGAGCCTATTCACGAGCTTATTCGCGAATCTCTTAACGAGACTGTTCGCGAGCTTAAACGAGCCGAGTACTAAGATGTTTGGGCTCGGCTCGTTTATCTTATGAGCCTTAAAATCTTTTTTGAGCTATGCTCGTTTAACTTAACGAATGAGCTTTTACCGAGCCGAGTTTTGAGTAACTTGCGAGCGGCTCAGCTCGTTTACAATCTTATTGTTAGGGGTATAATTGAATTAAGTCAAGTCAAGTTTTGAGTAGTTTAGGTTTTGTTCGTTTTTAATCAAGTCAAGTTCACTATGCCACCTGACATTCGCAAGTTTATTAAAAATTAAACTATAAATTAAAATTTTTAAAATACAAACTATAAATTAAATTTTTTTATTAAAAAGTTTAAAATAAATTATTTACTGAAGAAGCTGTGATACATTTAATAAAAGTTATGATTTTATTTTAGTAATATTTTCTTAAGATTATTTTTGTATTTATTATGAATTATAATTTATATAATATATATCTTATAAAAAATTATTAATATGATAATTTGAACTTTTTCTAATCTAGTTTTGCATCATTTGAGCTCAATTCATTTATTAAACAAGTTTCAATATTATAAAAGGTTGAATGAGTTTTTGTCAAGGTGTGTTGGCGTTGTTGGTGCTATTGTTGTTGTTGGTCATGTTGCTGTTGTTGGTGCTAAGGAACGGGAATTCACAGGAATCCAGAACCCGTAGCAAGCCTTAAACAAAAATAAAACATTCAACAAACATATATAAATACCTCAGAATTAAAACTTTTAACGATATAAAGAAAACTCCATATCATATCATAATAAAATATTTATACAAATATTCAAATACACAATTTCAGTCTAAAACAACATTACATACTACCACAAGATATACTACTACTACAACGTCTAATAAAATACAAGAAAAGCGATAGTTCAAAATTTACATAAGTTAGCTGGGGAAGAAAGAGTCTAGCGAAGATTACTACTAATAGGGGTCTGATGAGAAGAATACTGAAAAATAATTGAGGAGGGTCAGACCTCACTGAATGAATCATTATTATATGTATGCATGTAACCTAATGCACATACACACAAGCATCAATAATAATATTCATATATTTATATTTCTATAAATATACATACAATCCATACAGATGCTTGAAAATATTTTTCAAGATTTAAATACTGGAGGATCAGAGTAGAACCCTAAAAAGTTCGCATCCTCAAATCACATAATCTTTACTTGCCATCAGGCTCACTTAAATACCAAAATATTTCTCTTTTCCAAATTGACTGTAGACTGGCCCGAGACACTAAGTCAACCGAGCTCCCGCAGTCTCACTACCTGCATGACTGGCCCCGAGATACTAGGTTAACCAAGCTACAACAGTCACGCTCTTAACCACAATTCTCAATATATCATTTAATCGTCAATCAATAAATCATTTTCTAGCATCTAACGTACTATTGCGCAACAGTCCTAGTGTAACCCACTAGGTGGCACATTCTACGGCTATCCTCCAAAAATATTTTATTCGAAATAAATAAATAATTCATATTAAATAAAGTATTGAAATTATATAAAATATCCACGACATCCAAAATACGCAAATAATTATGGCATTTATATATATATAAAACATATATATATAATAATGCGATAATAACAATAATTAAAATGAATGCAATATAACATATGGAAATTCACATTTATTTAAAACATAGATGCCAATTATTAGCTAATTTTAGCTAATTATTACCAATTTTCATAATAAAAATTCTCCACATAATTTCAATAAACTTTCTCCACAAAGCTTGTTCAAAATACAACAAAGAATTTATTAAAAATATAAAAATTTTCCGACCCGGGACTGTCCGAAACAGTGTCATAAACAGTAACCCCGAACCCGAAAAAATTCAAGATTTTCAGAAAAATAAATAAAAATCATCTTTAGATAGCTCACAATCTCTACAACAATCAGTCCTAAAGTAATTATCTCAAATAAAATCAAATTCAAGCTCAAATTAACAAAAAACTCAAAATATTAAAAATCGAATTATTAACAAACAGAGTAGTTACCGGAGTAGAAACTCGAAACGGTTTGAAGATTTCAGAAGCCCGGAGAACAAGCTTTCAAAAGAGACCAACCTCGCTGGCTGAGATGACCGGAGGCGGCATCGATGAGGAAATGAAATTCCAGCCAAAGAAGAAAACCTGAGAGAAAGAAAGAGAGACTTCGCCGGAGCCGAGGGAGGAGGATAGCACGGCTTGCTGCAATTGGTGGAGGCGCGCACGGTGGTCGGCTTGCTGCAGTTGCTGGCCGGCGGTCTAGCAGTGAAGGTGAGGGTGGTGGCGTGAAGAAATTCAAGAAGAAGAAGAAGTGAAAGTGAAAGTGGCTACTGCCACTTTCATGATTTTTACCTTTTTTTTTAAAGGTAAAAGTTTAAAAATAATATAAAAATAAAATACCTCTATTTATTTTTTTATTATTTCCTCTAAATGACACATATATTTACACACTTAAAATTTTTTAAAAGTGTATTAAAATACACTAAGTCAATAATTTACATAATTAAAAACAATATTCAACACCAAATTTTAAATTAAATTTCATTAATAATCAAATATTAAAATTAATAAAATATTTATTAACACTGCAAATCCCAAAATTTAATTTTTATAATTTATAAAAATTCAGGTTATAACAGTGGTGTTGCTGTTGTTGGTGTTGTTGTTGTTGTTGTTGCTGCTACTGCTGCTGGTGTTGTTGTTGTTGCTGCTGTTGTTGTGAACCCGCCGAGTACCACTTTAATGGACATTTTCCAGTCCGGAGAGAAAGCATTCCGACCAACTATTGTTGTTGTTGCTGTTGCTGCTGGTGGTGTTGTTATTGTTGTTAATGCTGTTTTCTTATTTAATTTTTAAGAATGATAAAATATTATATGTTCATAGGGGTATAATTGAATTAAGCCAAGTCGAGTTTTCAGTAGTTCAAGTTTTGTTCTGTAAACACCCGAATTTATTTTGAAAATTTTAAAATATATTTTGAGACTTGCAGTGTTAATAAATATTTTATCAATACTGAGATTATTATTTTGTGAAATTAAATTTGAATAATTGGTGATGAAAATTATTTTAATTATTAGTTTATAAAAGTGGGTTAATTTTATTTTAATAAAATTATTTTATTGTGTGTATTTTAAGATTTAGAGAGAGAA
>CATIWM010269016.1:0-20276 GCA_949671775.1 Mallotus repandus
TTTTTTAGTTATTGCATGTTTGTCCCTTTGATATTTTTACCATATGTTTTAATTTATCAATTATGCATTTTTTAAAAAATAAAAATTCTAAGCTTCTTATGATTTTTCACTTATCTTCTTATTTTCAATTTATTAAGTCTCTATGATGCCAGCGTTTTCCAATCTTTCATTAGTATTTTTCCAGTTTTAACCTATAATACCATCATAATAGTTTCATCATTTGCGTCTGTCAACCCATCTTTGTTTTAACATATCATACCATCATTTTCTTATTGTTTTCTCATCTGTAACATATTTTGCCTTTATTTTCTTTCTAGTTTTCAAATTTTCTTAATCTAGCTCATTGATTACGTATATATATATATATTATCATTCATACATGAATTCAATTCATTAATCTATGCATAATATGTTAATTGTTTAATGTCATTTTTTAGTTATTGCATGTTTGTCCCTTTGATATTTTTACCATATGTTTTAATTTATCAATTATTCATTTTTTAAAAAAATAAAAATTCTAAGCTTCTTCAGATTTTTCACTTATCTTCTTGGTTTCAATTTATTGAGTCTTTATGATGCCATCGTTTTCCAATCTTTCTTTAGTATTTTTCCAGTTTTAACCTATAATACCATCATAATAGTTTCATCATTTGTGTCTAGGTTCAACCCATCTTTGTTTTAACATATCATACCATCATTGTCTTATTGCTTTCTCATCTATTATATATTTTGCCCTCATTTTCTTTCTAGTTTTCAAATTTTCTTAGTCTAGCTCATTGATTATGTTTTGTTTCTAGCTTTAACCATCATTTTCTTTCTAGTTTTCAATTTTTTTTTATTTTATCATTTGCATTTAGCCTTAACTCATCAATTTCCTGGTTTCAATCATTTATTTTGTCCATTTTAATTAGTTTTAAACCTTTTCTAAAAGTTATATACTATCATTTGTGTCTCATCTTAACTCAACATTCATCCATATTATCTAGTTCTAATCTTTTATATCACATATGTGTGTCTTATGTTTTCTCCTTAGTTCATATTACTTTTATGATCATCATTTCTACTTAGTTTTAACATAACAGTCACATATTTTTTCATGCAAATAAACTATCACCTAGTTGTTTTTCCATTAGTTCAAAATCCTTTTCAGTACAATTACAATGACCTTTGTCTAGTTCAATAATGCATCTTGTCTTAATTACTTCTTAATTTTTAGTCTTTTTCTTGGATCATTCATTATCATGTATGTTTTATTAATCCAAATTTCATCATATTTTTCCAATCCAAACCTATCATGATTTTGGCTGGTTGAACCATCATTTTTATCAAGTTTTAAGCTAATAAGGCAATACATTTTTTTTTAGTTTTAACACCATTTTCTTCATGATTTTTACTCTTTGCAAGGTACATTTTGCCCATTTCATTTTTTTACCTAGTTTTGATTCTTTTCTAAGTTTATATTCAATCGTTTGTTTCGAGTCTCAATTTATCAATTCATATTGCATAACTTTTCCTTCTTAGTTTTTATTCTTTTATAGTTACATATTCCATCTTTTATGTCTAACATTCTTGGTCCACTTTTAACATATCATTTTAATCCTTTTTGAATTTTTTCTAAAAGTTTATAGATTTCACTCATGAGTCATACCCTTCATGTCGTTGTTTAATATGTGTTTCATTCATCATTATTTATGTTTATATTTAACTTATTTTTGTCTTACCATCATTATGATCTAGTTTCAGTCCATCAATAATTCATTTTTATCTAGTTTTATTCATTATCAATTTTAAGCCATCATATCATCATTTTTGTAGTTCATTCATTGTTTAGTATTCAACTATTTGTATAATATTTTGTCTACTGTGTACTACATATATACATTATATTCTACATTTTAATTAAGCATAAGTTTGTATGATGTAGCATTTTCATGAGTTTATATGGTTAGGTTGAGCTGTTGTGTAATTTTTCTGAGTTCTTACATGCTCAAATTAACATGTTTAGTTGTATATTGTTTCAAGTTCTATTTCTTCTTAGTTTTGACTATATAATAGGTTCCTACTCCATCAATTACGTCTAGCATACTTCAACATATCATTTCAATCCTAATTTGTAATTTCTAGTTAGTTTTAATTTTCAATCATGCAGTCTTAGATTTGTATTGATGAATCTCATGTTTTTTCACCTAGTTTTGACTCATCATCATTTTGTATATTTCATATAGAGTCATTTTTATGTTATCATACCATTATCTTTTGTCTGATTCATATTCACCAGTCACATATTTTTATATCCAATTTTATTCTTTAGGATTGTATATTCATCCATTTTGCATTTATATATTTTATTTTATATCTTGACCACACATGAGGTCATGCATAATTTGTAACATTTTATTGTTTTACATTAGTTTTTCTTACTTTTTGCATGTTTAAATTAACCCTTTATTGCTTTATACTTATGTACTGACTTTAGTGTTTAGTTTTAAAATGTCATTTTACATATGATTCTAAGTTCATGCATCCACATAGTTTTTTATAATTAGTACGTATTTATTTTTACATGTCATTTTGTCTTCTTTAAATTTATATGTGAAAAGTCATGCTTTTACACCTTTTTTCTATATTATAACTTGCAATAAATAAAGGTCTTTTTAACTTTTCTTAAGTCTCTTTTTTAATAAAACATGTTTCATAATTTCAACTTTACATGTTTAATGCATTTTCTATATTGGTAATTCATGTCCATCTTTGTCTCATATGTCTTTGAATTTATGCATTCATTCTGATTCATTTTTCATTTAATCATTATAAGGCCTACCCTTTTGTCATAAGTTAAACCATGGATGGAAATTCAAGTGTTAGAAAGTTCCTTGAGAAGCTAATGGAAAAAAATGTAAGGGGGTACTTGAAAAAGAACATGGAGAATATTGTCCAAGAAGTGCTTAACAAAGTTGCTACAAGGATTGCTACTCCATCAGAGATAAGTTATCATAAGGTTCCACCCCCTCATCAAACACTTTCCTCAATTTCATGTCAATCTCTTGAAAATGTTACTATTAAGACTAGTAGGGTGAAGAATGTTATGAATCAATTAGTCAAGGTCTCATTTGTTGATAACAAAAAGGGAGAAACTAATATACTATGAAGAAGGATCAAACACCAAGTCTCAAAAAGCCAATATCTAACATAACCCAACCATTATCTCAAATCTTTGAGAAAGTCCAAGCAAATTGACTAGTGAAGCCTAAAGAACCTAAATCCTTATCTCAAAACCTACCCCACACCATGATTACAAAAGCTTATTGCAATTACCATCAAATGACTTGCCATATTAGTGCCATGACATCAAATACTTAATTGACTAATGCCAAATTGACCTGGACCAAATGGAACATCTTAGGATTTAAAAAGCCTTATATGAGGAGTGAAGCGTTGAGACACTTTTTGCATGTGGTTAGGGTTTACATAAGAATAATAAATGCTTTTAGTTTGGCAAAAGTTATGAATAATTCTAAACTTAGTGTAGTGTTATTTTCTTCATATTGTATCTATGCCGATATAATAAAATGTAATTGTCTTTCTAAAATATATATGATGTTTTTTTCTTAACTTTTCTAAACTCATTTTGATAATTTTTTTCTTTCTATCCTTTAATTTATGAAGTTGGTTATTCTCTTACAATATTTATTATCAATTTTTTCATAATTAGCTTGTGAATCATAATCATACACATGGTATCACATTTGATTGAGTGAGAGAAAATAATAAAATAATAAAATAAGATTGAGGCAAATGACCCATTTTTTGTCAAACTCTACCCAATAATGTTTGTTCTCTTTAAGAATATGACTTGAGATTTTACCCAATTTGTTCTCTTTTAGCTTTTGGTCTGCTTAGTAATTGAGTACCAATGAGTTTTTAACTTTTTAATAGTTTTTGTAAATATTGTATTTACTTATAAATTTTGTTATAAAAATAAAAGATATTTCTCCCTTTTCATTTCCAGGAACTATTTTGCAATAAAAAAAAAGTTCACATAACCTTTCTCTAGATTCGATATACTTAGTTTGTTTTGCCAGTACATTCATTAGTGGAATAATTGGCATTTTGTATTTACATGGTTAAGGATACATTAAACCCTTGCATTTTGATTATGTATTCTTACATAGAGGGGGCTTCTACGCATTTGGGTATATTTCTTGATGTTTCACAAGTCCTATAACATATCATCCACTCTTTTAAAGCGAAATGATAGTTGTATGCATGATTAAGGAAATGATTTAGGAATTTGTTTGTTTAACCATTTGGCATTTCCTCTTTTCCTACCTTGTACATAAATAATAGTGCTTGTTAACCATTTTGAGCCTTTTTCTTGAATTTTTAATAACCATTTATTTTTTCTTGTGCAACCTCTATTTACCATACCTATTAAACTAAACACTAGAGTTTATCTTAATGTGGGTCAGATTATTGATAGAAATACATAAGTAAAAATGGAATGGTGAGCGAGAATTTTCAAAAAGATGAAACATTTAAAAAAAAAGCTATAGGCAAAAAAAGAAAAAATCAAAAATAAAAATGGAAAATAAAAAAAGGCCTAAAATCATTGTAACTTCATCTGTCTGTGTGCTTCTTCCATTAGTCATCTCTGTCAATGATCCTTCTCATTTTTGTTTACCTTAAATTATTTTTCTTGTTAAACCCATTACCCTAGCTCTATAACAACCTTAATAAACATCCTTTTGATCTCTTTCTATGTAATACACATATATTAGTGGAGAAAGTGTGGTTGCTCTTGTCTTTGGGATTTGGTTGCATGTATTTGAAAGCGATAGGGGTTACCAAATGCATATATGCCTATCTGAAGTGCAACAACCACTATGTATAGGTCTATATAGATTTACTTGCTTTCGTAAATACATAATGTTGATGATCCATAAATTGAAAGTGCCTAGATTTTAAGTTTGTATTTTGTTTGCTACATATATTTTTTTACATATATATTTATAATAAATTTTGGTACTCATATTATAAGGCAAATCACCTTAAAGAGAATGTAACCAATCCTAAAAAACAATAATCCATTGATCATTTTTTCAAAAGGATTCCTAGTAACTTTGTTTCCCACTAGCACCATACATTTTCTTTAAGCTATGAATAAATAAACCTTTTCTAGAAAAGCAGCCAAAGTTTCCCAAAATTTTGACCATACATCAAGGTGACCAACTGTGACCATACGTCCAATAATTTCAAATGTATCATTTTTCCTTAAAGTTCAATCAAGCATCCCACTCAGAGGAAATCAAAATATTCTACTAGGGAAAGTTGGGAATTTAGAAAACCTTTCAAAGGCTAACCAATAACAAGTGTGGTGTTATGTGCATGATTAGGACTCATCTATTAAACATGTACAAATTTACAACAAATGTTGACTAAAGAGTGCCACCTACTTCCTCTTAACATTTTTTAGTGATAAATAAGTGGAAAAAAGGTTTTCAACATCATTTTAAGTTTCTTTTTATTTAAAATGTTTTTCACTTGTAACAAATTTTTGCTACACTTCTAACATTCATTATTCTTTACTCATCAATTCCACATGTGAAATTATTGATCCTAAAGGCAAGTTTGATTCTTGAAATTCTGGGGGCATTATTGAATAATTTTCTGGGGCATTTTTTGTTCATGGAGATATAATTGATGAAGATCCTAAGAGTCATGTTTGGTATTTCCATTTTAGGACATGTTCAATTAATCTTAATCCAAATGACATGATGAGGCGATTTTATAGAGTTGGATAACATATGATTGCCAAAAAGGGTGGCTTTTAAAACATGCATCCATTTAATTTTTTGGTGCATATATTTGCTTATGATTTTACATAAGATGTATGCATGTGTTTGCACTTTAAGCCTCAATAGTTGTTTCTTTCATGCATTGCTAACTCTATTTATGTACACAAATAAATCCATAGTCTCCCCATACATAAATTATTTAGAACAATACATGCATCTAATAGTTTTACTTTCTTTATATACTTATTCAAAGTATTCTTTAGGCATAAATAGAGACTTGCATGTTGGCTCATTGCATTACTTGTTATTTCACATTAATAAATGTGCATTTTATGCATACGTTTTCATCTTCATACATGCAATATTTGCATCTTCATACCTATCATATTTGCATCTTTTTATTATATGCTTATTGTTCTATTAGCATATGCATGGTTCTACTTATAGTTTACATACTTGTTATGTGTGTACACCCTTATACACTTATAGTTGTAAAGGACATACTAGGTAAGTTGATGCATTTGGTTATTTTAGTTTGCATTGTTTGTTTCAATTTACTTGCACACACGTTTTATGTTTACCTATCTTTCAAGGATAATAATAACATATTTATTGTCGTAATAGTGTCTTGTATTATGTCTTTGTTTTTCTAATAAAGTCTCAAAGTTTTACCTTTATCATATCTTGCATTAGAATTACCAATAAGGTTATGCATTAGTATTTTCCTTCAATGTCAAAATTCCTTTTCAAAGTCTTGTATTGAGTCATGCGTTTTTCAAAATAAGTCATGAATAGTGATTTATTATCAAGTACTATGTTATTTTCATATGTAGTCATTAGTACCCATGTTGCATTTTCCTTTATAGTCGTGACTTATCAAATAAACATTTGTCATTCCTTAGTGAGTCTTGTATTTATAAATAAAAAACATTTAAAAAACATCAAAATAAATCTTTCTTAATTAGTAGCCTTTTCTAGTTAGTCATTTAGAAAATAACTTCTTTCAAAGAATTTTAATTCCTTAATATTCCAAAAGAAAGTTTCTTTGTAGAACCTACGTCCTTTCTTGTTACTTAGTTCTCATTTCTTGTGTTTGATTTATCTTTAAATTCTTATAATCTCATCAAAGTTTTTGAGTTTGCAGGGGTTCTTAAAACCAACAATTAATGGACACAAAATAAATAACCAAATAAAGTAAATGGAGGTACATATGCAAAAAAAGGGAAAGAAAAATAAAACTTCCAAGTACGTCCTTGAAAGTGTCAAAAATTATGAAAATGCCACCATAAGGTAAACTTTACAAGTAAGTATATTATTTCTTCTAAATACATATTTTTACATAAATTTTTGTTAAATAAACTCCCTAGTGGATTTTCTTTCAAAATATATAAAAATTTTAATTTTTCAGTCTGTTTTCTATAAAAATTATAGAATTTCAAAAAAATTCCTAAAAATCAAAATTCTCAGTTTTCATTATTGAATTATCAAAAATGTTCCTTTTTAACCTTTTTTTTTTTTTTTTGATACGTTTCAATTTCAAAATTTTCAAAGATTTTAAACCCCAATTCCAATGAATGATCCATAATAACTCATGTCAAGCTTTATTTCAGCTTTTGCTTTTAATGAATGACTTATTCAAATTCAAATTCAAGTTATGATCTTATTTCCAAATGAATGATTCTAGGTTGATATTGTCAGTGTTAACTTCAATTTCAATTTGGTTTTAGTCAAAAGCCCCATGATGGCTAATGACTCATCTAAAGCCCCATGATGGCTAATGACTCATCTAAAGCCCCGGGATGGCTGACAATGATTTGGTTTGAGTTTGAAGTCCCATGATTGCTAATGACTTTTCAACGGTCCCACGATGGTCGATGATAATTTGGTTTTAGTCTAAAGTCCCATAATGGCTGACAACTTGTCAAACGTCCCACGATGGTCGATGACAGTTTGGCTTTAGTCTAAAGTCCCACGATAGCTGACGACTTGTCAAAGGTCCCACAATGGCCGATGACAGTTTAGTGTTAGTCTGAAATCCTATGATGGGTGATGACTTGTCAAAGGTCTTATGATGGCTTATGACAGTTTGGTTTTAATTTGAAGTCCCACAATGGCTTATGACAATTTGGTTTTAGTATGAAGTCCCACAATGGTTGACGACTTGTTAAAGGCCTTATAATGGTCGATGATAGTTTGGTTTTAGTGTGAAGTCCCACGATGGTTAATGATAATTTCAATTTAATTTCAGTCAATGTTTCAATTTCGAATACTAACCCATGTTTTCAAGTTTAAGTACATAGGAAATTAAGGTGACTTGCGAATCAATTTAAACTCAGGTATGAATTTTTAAGTCTAGAATTTGTTTCATGCTTTGTTAGAATTTTTATGTTATGACCGAGATATGTAAATCAAAAAATCCTTTTCAAATGTTTTGGGCATAAACACACAAATTCCTCTAAAGTATAGGGCAACCTGTTAGGGTTCATTTTTCAAAACCCTGAAGGCCAATGATGAAAGCAAAAAAATAGCTCACCAACAGATGAGGTTGATTAAGAATTATGATTGAAAAGCAAGTTTACAACCAATTAAAACCCTATACCCTACCCAAGCACAAAAATAAACTATTTGAAACCCTAAAACCCTACCCAAATACCGAACCGAACCTTTTTGAAACTAAACCTAACCTTGAGAAAGAGTTTACGATGATTAAGAGAGAGAGTAAGTCTATGTCGAGTTTTGTTTATTGAGTCAATTAGTAAAGTCATCAAAATGACTATTCTTATGTCTATAGTGTTTGTTTTTTAAACAATTTTTTAGTCTAGGAGCTTCATTTTAACCTTTGGAAGCTCCGGGATTAAAAGTCAAAATTTTGTGAACGAACCTTTTTAAAGGTCAAATTGGTGAACCTTTTTGAAACCAAACCTAACCCTAAGAAATAGGTTATGATGATTAAGAGAGAAAGTCTGTGTCGAGTTTTGTTTATTGAGTCAATTAGTAAAGTCATCAAAATGACTGTTCTTATGTTTCCAGTGTTTGTTTCTTAAACTAATTTTTAGTCTGGGAGCTTCATTTTAACCTTTGGAAGCCACAGGATTAAAAGTAAAAATTTGGTGAACGAACCTTTTCAAAGGTCAAATTGAGTCCCCGTAGTTAAATTTCAGTTCAAAACTATCTTTTTAAATTGCAGTGTGTCAATATGGACCACTTGGCAAAAAGTTAAAATTTTTACTTCTAACAGTCAACTAAGGTCATATGTGTCTAATAAAATAATGCACAAATCCTTAAGAGTAGTGACCAAGGAAAGAATATTCTTTTTTCTTTGAACAAGTGCCAACCTAGGTATTCTAGTATATACTTTTGTTTTTTAGTGCCTAATAATATCCCTTTTAGTCATAAACTATTTACAATTGTTCCATCAAGCCTTAGTCTACAAATTAAAGGTTTAAGGAAGCATTTTGGGAGGACTGCCAAGCATTAGGAGAGAGAAAATTCCTATAGCAAAAACTTAGAGTGAGAAAATAAAAAAAGAGAAAAATAGAAAAATAAGCCTAAATTATGCCAAAATAAAAACTCTCCTCATCCACCCTTTTTCTCTCAATTTTCTCTACTCAATCTCCACTTAATCCTTATCCTAAACACTCTCCCTAATACCTATTAATCCTCCCATAATCCAAAAAGAACAATCAAATTAAACCAAAGCTCACAGCAACCCAAAATCAAACAAAAAAAACAAGAAAATAACATATTGTTCACTTTACTCTATTTTCTTTCAATCTCAATTTCTTTAATCTAAATATTTTTTTGGGGTGAATTAATCTCATATTCTAAGGCTAAACACTTTATAAGACTCATTTCTCTTCATCTTGGGTTCAAATTCTTTGGTTTGGAGCCTTAATTTGATAATTTTTTGGCAAAAATAGTCAAGTTTTCACGTGTGCCCCGGGGGAATGCTGGAATTGGATTGTGAATAGCCGCCTGACTATCCATCCATGGTGAATTTTGGGTGTTCAGAGGTGAAATTCGGGTGTCTGTGCTCACCTCCCCGAATCATGTACTGTTTGCTTTAAAATGACTCTAATGATGGTCCAAATGACTCATACACTTTCTATAAATGATTATCATCATTAAAATGAGTCTAAAAAGTCCTAGAATGATTAAATTTATTATTTTTCTAATTTATTTTAATTTTTAAAATATTTTTCTTTAATACTCTACTTTTGTTTCAAAATTTTTGCATTCTTACGCTTGCTTTGATTTTGGTTGAGCTTTTGGTTGGTGATTAACATTGTGATATTACTTATACATTCTTATTGTTATTTGATGATTGTGAATTGATTTTTTGTTAATTTAGTGACCTAATTTTGTGTTTTTGTGCCTTGGAATAATGTGTGTATTGCTTTGTAAGTGTATTGATTGCTATTTGTGCATTTGTGTGATTTTTGTGACTCTTGTTGCAGTGTTTATGTTCATATTTCTATTTGGAATATTTTTTATTAATTTGTGATATTTTTTTATTCTAATTTATTATTATTGGAATTTTTGGGTATGTTGTGATTATATTTGTGCTTATTTGTGTATTTTGTGATCTTGAGACTGCTAATTAGCCTTAAAAGGTTAATTTGGTACTATTATGAGGGTTCAAAGCAATTTAAGTACATTTTATTAGATATTTCAATATTAAAGTGATATTTTTTAGTCAATTTTGTGAATATTAGGTGTCTTGAACTTAGTAAACGTTTATTTTTCAAATTTATTGTTTTATGTTCATTTATGCACTTAGATGCATCAATTGATCATTATTGGTTAAATTGGTGTATTTTAAGGTATTACTCATTATTTTCTTACCTCTCTTCAATTTTTAATCAATTTTCCTTTATTTTATCACTTTAGTATCTCTAGTTAATTTTTCCTTTTTATTTATCATTATTACTAACCAATTTCTCTATTTCATGCATTTTGGCATTTCATGCATTCTCATGTCCTTGATGCATATCATGTGCCTTTTGCATATCACTACCATGTGTGTGAATCATATTTAGATTTATTAGGAGCATTTTGCATAAAACCCCGACATGCATCACTACCATTCTTGCACGAATTTTGGAATTGGATCATGCTGCATGCACCCTATTTTGTATCATTCATCATCTTTGCATGCACCCTAAATTTATTTAATGCTTGTGTGAGTGTGCATTTTGTGTGTGTGTGTGTTTGTGTGTGTATATATATATATATATTGTTACTCAATATCCAAGCTCTCAATCTCTCAATTATTAACATTGCTAACTCTACTAACTACTAACATTTATTTTTATTGCAATTTAATTTTCAAGCATTTTATATATTGATCTTATATTATATTGCTCATTATCAAGCTCATAATCTCAATCTCTCATTCTCTACATTATTTCATGTTTATTTTTATTTACTTTCATTATTTATTTTATATTTCTTTAATTTCAATCTCTACTTCCAATACTATCTATTTTATGCTTTATTTATTATTTATTTTCCTTCACGCAAATTTTGTATTTCATATTTGTCATCTCTAAAATCTCTTCAATTCTATTCACTCCATCTCTATTCTTATTTTCTTTTCATTTTATGCTTAATTTACAATTAAATGCCTAATTTATTATTTCTTTACTTAAATTGTTCACCTTTTATTTATTTATTTATTTCCAATTTATTTATTTATTTCCATTGTCATGTTATTTCATAGTTCTCAAACACTTTCTTTTATTATTTTGTTTACCATTTGTTGCCACATTCTCTACTCTCATCTTATTCTTATTTTTATTTATTATTTGCATATGTGCTTCTCTACTGCATTGATTTCTTTATTTTACTTATTATTTGTTTTATGTCTTACATTATTCCTCTCTACACCTCAATTTCTATGTTAACTTCATTCATTTGCCTCTTTTCTTTTATTTACATGTCTCTACCGTGCTATTTTCACTTATTTGATCGTTTATTTGTACTTTGATCCTTATGTTGACATAATCTTTTATTTATGAATTTAATGTTTATATAAATTTTTTATTCTTATCTTCTTGCCTAATTTCTTTTTATTTCAATATTTTGGCCATTTTACTACTTATATAATATTTCTTTTTCTTTTTCATTTTTCAATTTATTTACACTAATTCCTAATTTTGCTGAAATAATTAAATTTTAAATATAAAATATGTTTTTTGTTTCCATTCTCTACATCAATCTTTTAACCATAATTTTTTATTTACTTTATGTCAATAGTTTGTCTTATAATAATTTCTATTCTTATTTTATTTTAATATTATCTTTATTTTGCTTTTTAGTTACATATTAAAGCATTTTTTCTATTATTTTGTCACCTTTTATTTTCAATTTTGATTATATTATTTCATGTTCTCTTTTTGCGTACAAATTTTCTATTATTATATTTATTCATTGCTTGTTATTTTTTGTTATGCATTTATTCACAATGTTGAAACTCAACCAGATTCTCAAAATTAATTGTTTCATTTTCTTCTTTTAAATCCATTTATGATGATTATTGGGAAGATAATAAGACAATAATTGGTAATGTGTATTCAATTTATTCAAGGTACAAGATTTATATCTTCAGGGCTAATTTGAAGAATTATATACATTATTAGTTAAAGGCCTTAATCACCATAAATTTTTTTAGTGCTTTTTAACTTCCATTTTCTGTTTGAGAAATAATATTTAATTTTATGCTTTTTACTTATATTTTCCATTAATTTCATCCCATTTATGCACTTTTCAATCATTTTCATCTTATTTTCTATTTTCATTTTAAATATCAATTTTTCATTAAATAATGGCCCCTAAACTCGAAAAATAAGGACAAGATGAAGAGTAGGAGCTTACTCAAGCGTTTGTCTCTCTTATCTCTATTTTGTTTATTTTTTATTATTTTTATTATTAATTTTATTTTCCACATAACATGTTTAGGATGCCATGCATACAAATTCCCATGATATGTGTGTGATAAATATGCAATGATTGAGTGCTTTTAATATCATGTAAATATGCCATGTTCATTCATTATGCCATTAGGATTGCCATGTCATGTATATCATGTTAGGTTACTTATCATGATCATGCATCAAATATTGCCATGTTTATTTATTTATTTGTTAATGAATTATGCTATGCTCATGCATCATTTTATCAAATTATTATTGTTATAATGTGCTTGTGTAATATATATTATGCTTGCATTTGTATGTAATTATTGATCCAAAATGGTACATATTTTTTGAAAAGCATTATATATAACTAGTAAGGATAGCCTTGCTCAGCATCCAGGTGATATGGAGATGCCTCTAAGATATTGAGTCTGCTCCTGTTGACATCGGCATCTAAACCCAATGCTTTATCTAATGGACGAAAGTGGTTCCAAGCGAGGGATTTGAGTTTGCCTAGTCCTTAACTATACAATTTATCGGGTGATAAGGAGTGGCAACTCCTATTTCTCCTAGCTAGATGGAGGGTAGTAACTGCACTTGTGCCATCCCTAAGCTCTTCTAGTATTCCCCTCACATTTCCTCTATTTTTTTGTAAAAAGGAAAAATGGATCATAATCTAAACGGTGTCGTGTCGAAGCCGCTTGTGTCAAGACCTTCATATACTGCTCCTCAAACATAAATTATAACTCTATTATTTATATTTCTCTCGTATATGAAAGTTGCTTCACATCATTCACAACTATTGCAGACTCACTTTGCAAACAACATAGGTCTTCTCTATTTTCTGTACTCCTCCATTCTGAAACCATATCAACAGAGTTATAGAAATCGCAATGTCTGGCAGTCTTGAAAAGCCTCCAAGACATAGAATAATTAGTAGTCTCACTCCTTTGTGATGATAAAATCCCACCATAAAAAAATCTTTATTAAATATGGGACACCATTTCTCTCTAATATCAAAAAGCTTTTCCATCCAAAAATTCTTGTGACGCTCATATTCTCTTTCTAACCTGAAAAAAAGGAACAAACAAATACAAGATTCATCAAATAGAACACACAGGTTCACAAAATAAAACATATAGATTCATTAAACATCAAATATAGGTTTATTAATTCTACACTTCAGGTTCATCTACAAAAAAATAACAAAAATTAAAAAAAAAATTATATATTTGCTCCAATAAAACTTAAACTTAACCTCAACCTCTGTATCATTGTGCATATAGTTGAATAAATCAATAAATCATTTTTTACTTCTCAAGGACTTGATATTCTTTTTTGAATTCTCCCCTATATGCCAAAGACAAAGCCTATACTGTGAACTTAGAAACACTTAAGCAATAACAGTAGCCATAATAATAGATTGATATGTCATTATAGTCTGTAGATATCTACCTTCCATAGATTTAAAAATTATGCTGAAGAGCCACACAAAAGACTCTATTCTCTCATTTAACAAAAAGCAAAATCCATACATCGCATTCATACAGTGATGATTCAAACCTACAAAATAAAAATAATATACATTACATTAAATTCATAAAAATAATAATATAGAAGTTTGGACAATAAATGAATCTGTAATTTATTGCTAATGAACCTAAAGTTAATGAATCCACAATTTACAACAAATGAACATGTATCTTTAAACTAATAAACTTGTACCTTGTAAGTAATGAACCTATAAATTCTAACAAATGAATCTATGTTTTGTCAATTATAATGAACATTCAATTAGTAATAAAATGAACATGTATGCTAAACACAATGAACCTATACTCTATAATAAATTAACCTACAAATCAACAATAAAAACACATATAATATACATTAGATAAAATACACATAATCATTATACACAAGTTATAGGTTCCTTGTAACATACCTACAAATGGACCACAAATCATATAATATCTATTAGTGCGATATGTCGTATCATGCACTAACAGATATTTGAAAAGCTCATAATCTTGTTTCATCCACAAATCCCTCCAAAAGAAGCTACACAATCTTGCATCACTATCGACCATAAAAATAAAAAAAAAATCCTTTTCATTTGATTTCCTTCATCTAAAAATTTCAATCAATGAATTGGAATTGCTACTGTCTAATTTCTTCAAATTTTCTAAAGCTAAATTATTTTAAGCATCTCTACCAATAAAACCAACAAATGGGGAACCAATTGATTGCTTTTTAAGCAATCTAATTCCATCAGACATAACAACACCACTTTTTTTTAAATGTTCGAGATAAATCAGCCGATTTTTTGTCACTCTTCAATGCGAATGAAGAAGATGAGTTTTGCTCGAAGCACATAACGCATGATTGTGTTCCTTTTTGTGCCTCATCACAGTCAAAACACCATTTTTATCAACATCAAAATGTATAAAAGCTTTACAATCATATCAAACATAAAACTTCTAGTAACACTTATTTTCTTTTCCAACTTTTTTTTCTCTCCAGAATTTCAGCAACAAAATCTTGTCATTAACAATGTTTGGATGCCAACTCTATATCTTTGTTTACTCTTTTTAATGCTAAAACCCATTCTAATAGGATATTCATTATATAAAACATAAGCCTCTTCATAAGAATTCACAGACAGTCCCAACAAATCATCAATAAAAGCATTATATATACAAAAACATAATTAAAAAATTATGCATATAAAAAACATAATGAACCTACAAGTTATTTAAAATGAACCTATATGTTACCAAAAAAATAATGAAACTGTATGATTAAAGTGATGAATTTGTAAGTTTATAACCAAAACAACAAACTAATGAACCTGTAGCACTATAACAAGCGAATCTATAATAGTTATGTAATGAACCTACAAGTTCATTAATGAATGAACTGTACTAGTTAAGTCAATTCATTGTTAATGAACCTCTACATTCAAGCTAATGAACTTGTAGTTATAGTTAACACAAACAAACAAGCAAACAAACAAACACAAAAAACTATTGAACCTAGAATACTATAACGAATATACCTCTGAGTTCCAAATAATTTTAATATATTAATATTATTAATTCAATATATTAAAATTAAATTAAATATTAATATTAATATTATTAAAATTAAAATTCATATTACATAGAAGTAATTAATATTAAAATTAATATTAAATAATGCAGGTTCATTAGATAAAACATGTAGGTTGATTACTTATGAACCTACAGGTTCATTATGAATGAATTGTATTACTTGTGCACAAGTTCATTAACAATGAATTGTAGGTTCATCACTACTTATGGACACAGATTCATTACGACTTTCACAGGATTATTAGTTTGTGAAATTCATATAAACCTCTAATCTATAACAAATGAACTTGTACATTACAACTAATGAATCTACATGCACAAACTAATGAACATGCAGTTATAATTAAAAAAAACAAACAAACAGACATAAAACTAAGAAAAAAATAATCGTACAAAAAAAAAATAAAGAAATTATAAATTAAAACAATAAAATTTGGATCAAAAACTAAAATCTAATGAATCAAACAATAAAACCAACAGATTCTACAACAATTTTAACCAACAGGTTCATTAGTTTGCTTAAAATCGTTATAACCAATTAAAAATAGATTTTACTTGAATTCATACAAATAACATTAATGTTTGATATCAAATCATCCATTAGAAAACAAAAAAAAGGAAGAAGAAACTTGAATAAAAGAATAGCAGAAAACAAGAAAGAAGAAGAATAGAAGAAAAGCAAATAGAAATACAACAAAATTCTCAAACGCAAAATCAAAAAAATACACAGAATAAGATCTGAATGAGAAAATCTCTAAAAGAATAAGGAAAAGCAAGTTAACATTCGTTAACTTTCAAAAATAAAAAATGTCACTAAAAAAAATATATACTATCTGCCACACGTGTGATGGATCCTTAATCCATATTGCAATATGGATAGAGGTCCATAATATAATTTGTGGATGCAAACACAACCAATCCACCTCAAGTATCTTGAACACGGGGCCCAAAATGAATTGGTCAGCTATCATCTCCATCAAATTGACGTGTACCTCAAGTTTCCTATCACTCTCAAAATCATGGCAAGTAAGAATTTAAATGTTACATTCAAAATCAACCACATTAGGTTTAATGCCAAAACATAATCACATGCCATACCTAATCTTTGTTTTCAGTAAAAGTGCCATGACCAATAAGCATATTTCCACTAACGATATAAGTTGAAATTAGTGGAAAATATAAAAATTAACTGACAATGATTTTTTTTTTTTATTGGGTTCCTCGCTAGGATGCATGTCTGTCTATGTGGTGTTATATATTCATGCACCAAAGGTTAAAGGGAAAAGAAAATGGTAGGAGGGACCAGTTGTATTGGTAGGCATGTAATGATGCTTCTAAAAACCTGACATAAGGCTTTTGTGATATAACGTAAGTCATGGGTACACATCTCTTGTCTTTTAGGGTTTTGTATGAAAATACCAGTTTCTGTTGACAATGACATAAAAACAGCAATGGCTTGCCTAAACTAATGCCGCCGGGTATCCTTCATCCCAATTCTTCCCATGTCATCTGTTAGATAATATAAATAGCAGAAATACAATGTGTTAAGTATAATTTATTATTTACGGCTAGTATTTTTATCGTGCAATTGCATTAGACACTTTTTTTTTTGTTTATAACTAGGTAAAAAAGTATAATTTATTATTTATTACTTTCAAATTCATTAAGATTCTAATAAACTATTGAATAATTAGAATGCATTTCATATAATAGAAATATAAATATTAAAGCTCTATACATTAGTAGAATCTGAAAACTGTTTTCTACATCTTTTAATTTTTAACTTATTCTAAAAATTTCTCAATGAAAAATATCGTTTCAGTGAAGAAAATTAAAATTATATAATCAAAGATTACCTTTTTTTTTAAAAGGATAAGTTATCAAAGGAAATTATTAGTTTATTTTATTATTTTATGAAATGCAATCTACTAAATTATAATTTTCTAGATTAGAATTAATATTTTCTCATACCAAATAGTAATCATAATCTAAGTGTAATTTATTTAAGTATATGTTATTTATTTTTTTTAAAACTATTTAGATTAGTTTATAAAAGTTTTATTATTAAAACAATTCAATTAGGTTAGAGATTTTTTAATAATTTTAATTGATAATATTTTTTATGCTTTATGCTTGAGTGAATTATACTTGTAATATTTACAATATTTACGCTAGTTAGTAATTCATTTATTTTCTATTTTAACACATTTTAGATGGATGATTAATAGATGCTCTTGAAACCAATTTCACAAATGTTAACTGCTTCTAAATATTAAGTTCAAATTATATTATAATTAAAATAGTTAATGACTGAATTATTGATTCTTTATATATATATATATATATAAGAAAAGCTTAGGTTGACAAAATGACATACAATAATTGTACGTTTAGAGAAGAAAAACGTATAAGTTAATGCCAAAGTGAAAAATAAAGGAGAACAAAAATGAAAGAAAAAGAAAAGAGGAATGAGAAAGCAACTACATATGGACCCATTTATGTCTACTCATCACTAGTCGGCTAGTCCAATGATGTGAGATTCATCTCCCTCTCCATTAATTATTCTCTCTTGCCCTATTCTTTTTACCATCTCTGAACCTCTCCTCTCTCAGAAACTCAAATTTTTCTTTCCTTATTAAAGGAAAAAAATCTTTACAATACTCATTGATCAATAACCATGTCCAGCGATAGAGGGAAAGATTTAGCAGAAACATCCAGTGAAGTCCTTCAACAACAGCAAGCGGCTACTCCAAGCAGGTATGAATCCCAGAAAAGAAGGGATTGGAACACTTTTGGTCAGTATTTGAAGAATCAGAGGCCGCCAGTTCCACTGTCTCAGTGCAATTGCAATCACGTCCTTGACTTCCTTCGATATCTAGATCAGTTTGGGAAGACAAAGGTTCATCTACAAGGTTGCATGTTTTATGGGCAACCTGAGCCCCCTGCTCCCTGTACTTGCCCACTTAGACAAGCTTGGGGTAGTCTTGATGCTCTTATTGGTAGGCTTCGAGCTGCTTATGAAGAGAATGGAGGCTCACCAGAGACAAACCCGTTTGCTAATGGTGCTATTCGAGTTTATCTACGGGAAGTAAGGGATTGTCAAGCTAAGGCAAGAGGGATCCCATACAGGAAGAAGAAGAAGAAGCCTAGTCCAAGCAAGGGGAGTACTGATGAATCAACCTCTGCCATTCACTTCTCTTAGATTCCTGTGACTTTTCTGAATCAAATGCATGGTAACGGTTTTCTCTTAATTTTTTTTTTTCCCTTTTTCGGTTTTCTTCTTGCCAGCTTAAAATTACATACATGACAAAAAGTTTTTGAGATGAAGGCTAAATGATTTTTTATGATAAATATCATATTCAATGAATTTGTCATGTTTATGGTAAATAATATATATATATATATATATATCTTTTTTATCTGCATTTAATCATCAATTTTCCTTAAGTACTTGAACAGGTGTGTAATTTGTCAGATTGTAATTAAATGAGGACCATCACTGTTAGACAGATTTCTTTTCACTAACAAAATACAGTATTTAGACCATCAATCATTAAGCAATCTTTATGCCTGATTTTAACGTGTCCATTGTAATTCCAAAACACAAGAACCCTAATTTGCATATTCACTCAAAGACTGTCAACTAATGAAATTAATGAAACCCTAGCTAATTGCATATCCACTGTCAACTAAAGTAATGGCAGATTTTATAACAGTTGAGAAGACCTACCTCTTATGCACGACTTACAAAAACACACGGCAATAAACATCATGCAAAGGCACTTCAAGCTAGATGTGGAGTCTAATTTTTGTATATTACTTGCATGTTAATTTTGCATTTTTTTTTCCTATAACTCTTTCAAGATTCGGAGGATTTTCTTTCCATGAGTGGTCAAGCCAGATATCATACACTTTTCCATACAAATAAAATATGCAAAGGGATTAATGATTGATATCTCTCATAAATAAAAGTTTAAAGTTGCTGGTAAATACCTTAAATTTAATCTATGAATATGTATATGTATATGTGTTTGTGCATGATACCTGTCTCTCCTTTCTGTTGCATAATTTTTATTAAAATAACACGGCTGTGAATCTCAGGACTCCTGGAGAAAACTAGATGCCAATTTAATTTATTTATTGTTGTTGCCTTTCTTCTATTTATTTCGAAATATTTATTTCAACTAATGCCCCACCACTGCTTTTCTATAATGCATTAGATGTTTGAAAGGGCAATTTTGATATTTGGGATATTCTACTTTGTACCTTCCAAGATTTTCATGTTGTCCAATATCAGATATTGTGGGACACTAATTTTATTCTATTAATTAGTTAATGCCAATCTTTATGCTTTCAATCCAAAACAATTCGTATATTTTTTTGGAAGTGAACTTTTGTTGGGCAATAGGCTGGGTTTTATGTGTGCTTAATTGGTGAAAATATGTTCTCTT
>CATIWM010269045.1:0-53298 GCA_949671775.1 Mallotus repandus
CATCTAACCCTAAGGCAACCAATCAATGAAAAAGCATATAAAAAATACATTCAAAATATAATGTCCCTAAATCTAAACTATATTTTAATTTTATTTTAAGTTAACTAAATCTACATATTTTTTAAATGAAAATGCAACTAAAATGGGCCTACATTTTGATTAATTAGTGAACCTAAATCTATTGTTTTTTTTTTAAATCTATTTTAAATATATATAAAAAAAATTAATAATAATAATAATTAAAATAAAAATAATATTTCCTAAAAATAATTTACAATTTAGTTTAAAACTAATAAATCAAATCCAATAAATCTAATTTCACAGTCTATTTTCATCATCGGGTCCTCTATCGCATCCATGCTCTAGTCATCCCGAAATTGGGTGCTTACAAATAGTAAATTTGATTTTTTATTATGTTAGTGTTTTTATTTAATTTGTATTAAAATTTATTAAATTGGCTAAAAAATTAAGTATTTTATTCATGTTTAAAAATTGTCAACCATTACAAATATTTGTAGTTTTATACCTATTATGCATTTAATAATTGAAAATCATAAATTTGAAATTTTATTAGATATCACATCAACAATTTTATTTAGTTTTGACTAAATAATTACTTGTGCTATATTTGAGTTTGTGATGTGAATCTAGTTGCAAATTCGAGAGGCTCGCAATGTGACATTTTTAGTGAAAATGAATCTATGGATTTTTTTTAGGAATTTATGGTGGAGCAAAAGAATTAGATTGATAGACCTAATCCTAAAACCCACCACTGATCCCATTGGGGTTGCAAGGCTTTCCCCCACAATATGGACCTTTACTATGGAAGAAAATTTAATTTGAAAGGCAACGTGACTGTGTAGGAGTTTGAGCAATCCATAAAGATTTGTCAAGAGAGGATCATGGCCATGTATTGCGCACGATATGTGTTTATATGCGGCACAACGTTTTTCTCCTATCAGGGCTTGATGTATCTTTTTGTTGACAACTATATAATTTCCTAAATTATAGGATGTAAATCACTTAAATTAGAGCTGTATATTTAGTCTATTAGTTTTAGCCTTTATTTTTGTATTTTC
This sequence comes from Mallotus repandus, assembly GCA_949671775.1. Taxonomy (NCBI): domain Eukaryota; kingdom Viridiplantae; phylum Streptophyta; class Magnoliopsida; order Malpighiales; family Euphorbiaceae; genus Mallotus; species Mallotus repandus. The sequence goes on from CATIWM010269045.1 coordinate 1,080, forward strand.
TAATTTAGAAACAATGTATAAATATACATGTAATTTATAGTATGAATTAAGTGAAGAGATATAATTTCTTATTTCTCTTCCTCTCTTATTTACATCATGGTATCAAAGTTTTGCTACATTTAGCTGTTAGAATTTTTTAGACTTTAGGTTGTTGCCTCTCGCCATCTTAAATCTATAGAAGCATTACTTGCTACTTAATAATAGATGCTTTTTTTTTTGCCTTTTTCTTCAAATATGTTAGATAGGAAGAAATCTATTACTGAGAATAAGGTTAGCCTTTTAGGTGATAATCCCTCTTTATAAATCAATCCTGTGAAGCTGGATAGTACAAATTACCTTTCTTGGTCTGTTCATCCAAGCATGTGGCTTCAAAGACTACGTCACAGGGGAGAAACCAAAATTGATAATTACAAATTCAACTTATAGCTAATAGGAAGCTGGAAATTCTATTGTAATGTCATGGCTTATAAATTCCATGCAGCCCCATATTTCTAAAGATTATTTGATGTTTAACAGTACTTATGAAATTTAGAGTACAATATCTTTAGTCATTCTCAAGTAGGCAACGATGTTTTAATCTATGAATTACCAAATAAGGTATATGGAACTAAATAAGGTGAGATGACTATTGATTAATATTTTGCTAAATTGAATGGTTTATGGCGAGAACTTGATTATTACCAAAATTTTCAGGTTGTGTGCCATGAAGTGTGAACAAATTTTAAACATTGATAAAAAGGAGTGCATATATGATTTCCTTGCTAGTTTGAATATGGAATGTAATTAAATACTAGTCCAAGTACTTAGTAAAGAACTTTTACCTTTATTAAGGCAGGCATACTCCTATATACAACAAGAGGAAAACAGAAGTGCTATAATACACATAGTTTTAATGGAGAAAGCTGGTATGGTGTATAGGGGGTAAATTGTATGGATAGTCACTAAACTTTATTAGTGATTTCAATTTGGTTATAAAACTTCAATTTTTGACTTTTTAGTTACTCAACTTTTATCTTATTTTTAAAATGGTTCTTATATATAATTTTGGTCCTTCATCTTTTGATTTTTCAATTTAGTCCACTTACAAAGATCTTTAGAAATTCTCAATTTTCTTTCTTCCCTTGGCTCTGATACCATTCAAGGTGAACCTGCTTTCTCTAAGGCAGAACCAGAAAGTTACTCATGGATCAAGAAGAATGCGATCTAGAATTTCTAAATTCTTTTGACTTCTCAAACTCGTTAAAGTATTGAGAGTTAGCAACAAGACCTAAAGGTTCTCTGTTCTTGAGAAAATAATTCTTAAATTCACTCTGTCTTAAAGTCACTCTATTCTTGAATTTTTTAAGGTCTTGACTTCATATTGGCTGCCTTAATAGCAGGGTCAGGTATATAGGGGACCATTTTCTCTTTTCTCAAATTTTGTACTTTTTTTTTCTTTCATTAGAGTTTTTAAAGCTTTCTCCCTTTTTATAGCATCTAACCTTTCATTCACCAGTCTTCCTACTTCAGTGGCTAAGGCTTGTCTTTTTTTTTTTTTTCTGGTGAATCACTAAGTATTCCTTTAGCATGAAATTGCTTAAGGAGTTGGTTCACTTCATTCTGCACGTTGTTGAATGAAGTCAATCTTGATGGATTATTGGAATCCGAACTCTCTGTTCAATTTCTCATTTATCTTGCAATTATTTTAATCTAAACCAAGCAAATGATCTAAAAATATAATAATAATAATATTAATAATACATAACTTTCTATTATATGCAACACAGTCACAATATTGATTATGATATTCTTGGTGAATACTAACATCTTCCTGTCATACATTGAATAATTCTTGTCTTAAAACTCTCAAACTATTAGTATTAGACTAGTCAAATAAACACAAATAATAGACAAAACTTTCTATAATGGACAAAACTTTATGCAATGGAAGACATGGAGAAAACAAAAATATATATATTTTTATTTTATTTATTATCTTTAGAACCTATGGACTTATTTGCATGGAAATAATCTTTTGCACTAAAATGGAAATATTATATAACTTCAAGACTTAAAATCTTAAAAAGAGACTATGTTTGAAACAAAAATCAAAGTTTGGTGACCAAAATGCCACAAACTAAAGTTAAGTGACCTTTTTGAAAAACTAACTAAAGTTTAGTAACCATTCAAATAATTAACCCGATGTATAAGACATTCAGGAACAAATGAAAGCAAGTGATTCAAGTAAAGACTAATTGAATTGTGATTATTGTGGAAAACCTGGGCATATTAAAGATAGGTGTTAGAAGCTTTACGGTCGACCAAATAAAGGCCTAAAAGGAAAGTATAGGTTTCACCTAAACCACCAGCAAATGTATTTAAGATTTTTGAAACACCCATGTCTAGTGAGATTACCAATAAAGACTTTTTCAATGACTGGTAAAAATCTTAAGGCCTTTTTTGTCTCGCTCGATTCTTGCACAACTATTGTTGCTTTTACTTCTTCGAATTTCGCTAATTTAGGTATTTCATCTATTGCTAACTTCTTTATAAAAAAATAGTAGTTCTTAGATCTTAGATTTTTTAGCATCATATCATATGACTAGTTATTCCAATATTTTTCTAACCTACTCTTTGTATTTAGATAAACTCCATATTGCATATGAATCTCTATCTCTTATTTCTAAAAAGGTTCTATTAATTGTAATCTTGCTAAAATTGCTTTCAGTCCTTCATATTTAAAAATTTTTAAATAATATTTTATCCATTAGTAAACTCATAAAAGAGTTCAATTTTAAAGCTAAATTTTATCCTTCTTATTATTTCTTTTAGGAAGTAACAATAAGAAAAATGATTGGCTATGGTAAAGAGCAAAATTACTTAAATCTACAAGAGGAAAGTAGCAATCCTTTGAATTCTGTTCAAAATAAAGTCTTATTAAGAGATTCAATATCCACTAATCAACTATTAATTCAATGGCATAAAAAGACTAGGACACCTGTTTTTTAATTTTAGAGAAATTATATCTTAATTTATTTAAACAATGCAATTTGGATTCATTAATTTGTAATGCTTGTGAGTATGCTAAACACATAAGAACTTCTTATCCTTCTAATATTAAAACCCATTCGTTTTATGATAATTCAATTTGATGTTTGGGGTTCTACACATATTATTTCATTGTCAGGTTATAAGAGGTTTATTACCTTTACTGATTATTTTACTAGAATGACATGTGTTTATTTAATGAAAGCAAAGAATGAAGTTTTTTCTTATTTTCAATCATTTCATAATATGATTTGTACACAATTTAGCTCTAAGGTTAAGATTTTAATAACTGATAGTGGTACATAATATATGGACGATGCCTTTTAAGTCCATCTGAATTCCAATTAAATATTATATCAAACTAGTTATATTTATGCAAGTGCATAAAATGGAGTCTCTAAAAGGAAGAATAGACATTCATTAGAAGTGGTCCTCTCATGTTCACCATGAATGTTTAAAGGTCTATTGAGGGATGCAGTCCTTTCAATTGTATAGCTTATTAATAAGATACCCTTAAGGGCACTGAACTTCAAAAGTCCTTTAGAAGTTCTGCAAGGTACTAATTTTTATACTGTTCTTCTAAGGTCTTTGCCTGTGTGTTCTTTGTCTATGAGAGAAATGTAGAAAAATTAGATCCTAAGGTCCTTAATTATATATTTATTAGGCACTCTTCCAGTTAACCAAGTAGAAAATACCTTATGAGTATATATGTTATTTTTTGAGAATTTGAGCCTTACTTTTGGTCACCCTAGTCACCTCTTCACCTCTTTAAGGAGAGGATAAGAAGGAAGTGATATCTTTTTCACCAATACATTTTTCTAACCCAGCCATTAATGGCAGTAATGACAATGATAATCAACTTCATATTGGGAGACTAAACAACATAGATTTAAGGACATATGAAGACAAAGCAAATAAAGCTATAAAAGCATGTTCTACCTAGTTAAATACCTTATTTGGATTTAGTTCCTTAAGATTTATGCTATGAGTCTTTTTTGTTATAAAATTATAGTTGTAATCATAGGATGTAAATATGTAATATTAGCCCAATTAACAATAGCTTGATTAAAGGAATTAGGAATTATTATTCCTATGTTATAGTTAATTTTCTTCCTATTTTAGTCTCTACAAGGCTGTATATATATGTATTATTTTCTCAATTGAATAGATCATCAATTTCTTCTCCAATTCTTATTTTATAACATGGTATCAAGGTTGGAGACATTAATTCTAGTTTGAAATAATTTTTCTTGTTTCTTCCTTTTATTACCCAAGTGAGCAGCTTTGATTTTTTCGTTGCCTAAGTAAGTAACTTTTTCTGGTTTCTTCTTCCCTTTGCTACCCAAGTGAGCAACTTTGATTTTTTTTTTTGTTGCCCAAGTAAGCAGTGATTATGAACCCTAAGTCACCCTTGTTGAGTGATAGACATGCTTTTACTATTCTCTTTTTCAACGATTGGCTCAGCCTCGATATTACTCTTGTGGTGTTTATTTGCCCATCAGGAAACTCTTTCTTCTCTGTCCTTTGTATAAGTTGATATTTAAGTGCTACCAGTTGTGATTTGTTGATGTTTGGGTGTTGCTTCTATTGCCTATTTTATTTAGGTATGCTTATTAGCTTTAGTGTTTTTTTTTTTGGCTTTATCATGGATGCTGAACAGGAAAATATGGTTATGTCTAGTGTTATTCCAATTATGTCTAAAATAACTGAACAAAAACTAATTGGAACTAATTATTTAGAATGGAGTAAAACTTTTCGTTTGTATTTATGAAGTATTTCTAAGGATGACCATCTAACTAAAAACCTCCTACCAATGATACCCATACTGAATGGCTAAGGGTTGATGCTCAATTATTTTTGCAAATTCATAATTTTATTGAGAATGAGGATGCTGGTCATGTCTCTCACTGTGAGTTTGTAAAGAACTGATGGAATATTTGGCTTTTTTGTTCTCCGGTAAAGAAAAATTTTCCCGTATTTTTAATGTTTGCAAGGCATTCTATTAGGCTGAACAACAGGATCAGTCTCTTCATATCTATTTCATGAATTTTAAATGCACTAATGAGGAACTGAACGCCTTATTACCATTATGTATTTATATCAAAGTTCAGTAGACTCAATATGAACAAATGGCTATTATGAGTTTTTTGGCTGGCCTTAATTCTCAATTTGATGTGCTAAGTCATAGATTCTGTCAAATCCTAAGATTACCTCTTTAAAAGAGGTCTCTACAAAGGTCTTTCATACAGATACTAGTTTTTATGCCTCATTTATGCAACAACCTAGTGTTGCACTTTTCAGCTAGAATAATGAATCAACTGGCCAGTGTTATTCTCAGAACAGTAGCAGAGGCAGCAGTAATAGTGGTCGAAATGCTAGAATTCAAGAAATGGGGGGGGGGGGGGAGTAGTTTGCTACCATTGTCATAAATCAGGCCACACAAAAAGGAATTGCTAGAAATTGCTAAAGAAAAACTAGAGGTCTTTTGGGTCTCAGTTAACTCATGCTTCTTATCTGTCATCAAATCAGACCACTATAAGTTCTATAGATGAGTATGCAAAATTTACCTAGCATCAAGAAGCATTAAAGAACTCCTCTCAATCCATTACTGCCCTTGCTGAGTCAGGTAAAACCAATGCATGTCTTCTTTCTTTTTCATCTCAGTGGGTCATAGGTTGTGGTGCAACAAATAATTTGATAGGTAATCTTAGTCTCTTTTCTACTTTTTAATCACACAATTTTCCATCTTCAATCACCATAGCAGATGGTTTTATTTCTTCTGCCCTAGGTTTTGGCACTATCAATCTCATACCAACACTTTCTTCATCATCTGTATTAAGTTTACCAAAATTCTCTTTTAATTTAGTATTTGTTAGCAAACTCACTTGTGCACTTAACTGTTGTATCTCATTCTTTCCTGATCATTGTTTGTTTAAGATCTTATGACAAAGAGGATTATTAGTAAAGGACAATAATCAGAAGGTCCATGCATTTTGGATACCTAGGTACCTCAGACCATTGCATGTTCCAGTACTATATCTCATTTTGAATCTCATTGTCAATTGGGGCACCCATATTTACCTTGTTAAATAAGTTATGTCCTCAGTTTCATTATGTATCTTTTTTAGATTATGAGTCTTGTTAGTTTACAAAACATCATTGTCTATCTTCTGCTTCTCGAGTTAATAAAAGAGCTAGTCATGCTTTTGAGTTAGTACATTCAGATGTTTGGGGACCATGCCCCGTTATGTATAAGACTAGATTTAGATGTTTGTGTCACTTTTATGGATGATTTTTCTTGTATGACTTGGCTTTATTTAATGAAGTCTCGTTTTAAGTTGCTTTCACATTTTAAAACTTTTTGTGCTAAAATAAAAACCCAGTTTGATATGTCTATATAAACATTGAGAAGTGATAATGCCAAAGAATATTTCTCTAATTCTTTTCAAATCTAAGTGGCTCAGAATGGCATTCTCCATCAATCATCTTGTGTTGTTACTCCATCTTAAAATGGGGTAGCTGAAAGGAAAAAATAGACACCTTAAAACTACCAGTGCTCTTTTATTTCAAACACATGTTCCCAAGTAATTTTGAGCTAATGTTATTTCTATAGCGTGTTTTTTTATTAATTGCACACCTTCCATTGTTCTCAATGATCCAATTCCTTATAAGATTTTATTTTCTAATAAATCTATCTTTCCTATTGAACCTTACATCTTTGGATGTTCTTTGTTTATTCGTGATGTTCGTCCACAGGTTTTCAAATTGGACCCCAAATCATTAAATTGTGTTTTTCTAGGATACACCCATCTCCAAAAAGAGTATGGATATTTTTCTCCTCTCTTGAACATGTATTTTGTGTCAATTGATGTTACATTCTATGAACACGTTACTTTCTTTACCACTCCATCTACACCTATATATCCACAACAGGATGATGATCTACTAATGTATAATGTCACCATTTTAAACTCTAGTATTGTTCCAGTACCAGCTTCTTAACTAAAACTACATATTACTTAAGTCTATTCAACTTACTCCTAATGTGACAAGTCCAACACTAGTTTCTTCTTTATCATCGGATCCACTACCTAGTGACCTTAATTTACTTATTGCCCTTCGAAAAGGTAAATGTCAGTGTACTTATTTGATTTCCTCTTATGTTACCTATGATTGATTATCCTCTAGTTCTTATTTATTTATTGCCTCTCTTGATCTATAAGGATTCCCAAATCTGTTCACCGAGCATTAGCTCATCCAGGGTAGTGTAATGCCATGTTTGAGGAAATGAATGCCCTAACTAAGAATGGTACTTGGGATTTGATTGATTTACCTACTGGTAAAAAAATAGTTGGATGCAAGTAGGTCTTTGTAGTCAAATTTAATTCTGATGAGTCAGTGGCTTATTTAAAAGTTTTTCTAGTGGCCAAAGGCTATGCACAACTATATGGAGTGGACTATTCTGATACTTTCTCTCCTATAACAAAATTAACTTCAGTTCAATTACTTATTTTTCTTTAGTAGCTACATATGATTGGCCCCTTTACTAGCTTGATATTAAAAATGCTTCCTTCATGAAGATCTTTAATAAGAGGTTTATATAGAGCAACCACCTGGATTTGCTGCTTAGGGGGGGTTTAGGAAAGTTTTTCATCTTCAAAAATCTTTGTATGGACTAAAACAGAGTCCCCGAGCATGGTTTAGGAAATTCAGTCAGGCAGTAGAGAGGTTTAGGATGAGGAAGAGCAAGTCTGATTACACTATTTTCTATAAGCAGTCCACATTTTGCATTATTCTACTTATTGTACATGTAAATGATATTATTATCACTTGCAATGACATGCAAAGAATCCTATCCTTAAAATCCTTCTTACAAAGCCAGTTCAATGTTAGAGATTTGGGGCATCTAAAATACCTTTTGACGATTGAGGTGGCAAGGAGTAAAAATGGCATTTTACTGTCTCAAAGGAAATATATTTTGGATCTATTTACAGAAACTTGGAAACGGGGGGTCAAACCATATAATACTCTAATGCTCCTTAATTAATAGCAATTTACGAAGGATGGAGATCTTTTAGAAGATCCTGAATGATATAGATGATTAGTTGGAAAGTTAAACTATCTCATAGTGACTCACCCTGATATTACTTACTCAGTTAGTATTGAAAGTCAATTTATGTCCTCTCCTACAATACACCATTGGGCAGCCTTAGAACAAATTTTGTGTTACTTGAAAAGAGCTCTTGGACAAGGGTTACTATATTAAAATCATGTTCATAGTAATATCAAGTGTTTTTTTATGTAGACTGGGTGAGTTCTAAGATTAATCGAAGGTCAACTACTAAATGTTGTGTTTTTATTAATGGAAATTTGGTTTTCGTGGAAGAGTAAGAAATAAAATGTAATGTCGTGATCTAGTGTAGAGTTTGAGAATAGAGCAATGACATAGGCTTCGGGTGAGGTTATATAGGTTTCTCAACTCTTAATTGAGGTTAGCCTTAAAGTCTCAATTCTAGCGAAGTTTTGGTGCGATAACCAAGCTGCAATTCATATTACTTCAAATCTAGTCTTTCATGAACGAACTAAACATATTGAGACAGACTGTCATTTCGTTCATGAGAAAATTCAATAAAACTTGATCTCTACAGCATATATGAATACTACATAATAGTTAAGAGATATCTTTACGAAAGCCTTTAATGAAGTTTGAATTTCTTACATTTATGACAAGCTAGGCATGATTAGTGTTATGAGATTATAGTCGTAATCATAGGCTGTAAATATGTAATATTAGGAATAAATTGATTATAGGAATTAAAAATTAATTATCCTATTTTATAGTTGATTTTCTTCCTATTTTAGTCTCTACAAGGCTGTATATATATGTACTATTTTCTCAATTGAATAGATAATTAGTTTCTTCTCAAATTCTTGCTTTATCATATTCTTCAACTCTTGATGATCCTTATTCTGGTTATAAAGTCAATTATCTTGATGTACCAATCACTTTTAGAAAAAGAGTTAGAACTTATACTAAAAATCCTATTTTAAATTTCATTTCTTACAATTCATTATCTCCTTCTTGTATAGTCTTTGTATCATTTGTATCTTCTGTCTTTATTCCATAGGGTTGACAAGAAGCATATAAGAACCTTAAATGGAAAGAAGCTATGGTTAACAAGATGAAGGTCTTTGAAAAAAATAAAACATGGAAACTCATTTCATTACCATAAAAAAAGAAACTAGTTGGATGCAAATAGGTGTTTGCTGTTAAGCATAAAATTGATGGATCAATAAAAAGTCATAAAGCTCGATTGATGGTGAAAGGATTCACTTAAACCTATAGAGTAAACTATCAAGAGACCTTTGCTCTAGTTGTAAAAATGAATACTATTAGAATCTTGTTGTCATATGCAGTTAACCTTGAATGGAATATGCAACAATTGGACGTTAAGAATGCTTTGCTACATGGAGTTTTGGAATAAGAAGTATGTATGGAAATTCCTTTTGGATTTTGACTGTAAGAAAACTAAAGGAAAGGTTTTTCATTTAAAAAAAGCTCTTTATGACTTAAAGCAGTCACTTAGAGCATGGTTTGATAGGTTTAGTATGATTTCATTTGGATATCACCAAAAAAATGTAGGCATACTTTGTCTATCAAACATCATAGTGTAAGATTACAATGCTTATTATTTGTGTTGATGATATTGTTGTCATAGGGGATAATATGTAAGAAATTGGCAAACTAAAAAAACTACTAACTTAGGACTTTAAGATTAAGGATTTAAGGAAGCTACGATACTTCCCCGGAATATAGGTTGCCAAATCAGATAAGGAAATTTTTATTTCTCAAAGGAAACATATTCTAGATATTCTTAAGGAATTTGGTATTTTAGGACGTAAGCCTATAGATTCTCCTATTAAAGCTAATCATAAATTATAAGTTGACCTTGGTAAACCTGTTGGTATGGGTCAATATCTGAGATTGGTTGAAAGGTTAATTTATCTCTCTTATAACATGCCATATATAACCTATATTGTAAATATATTGAATAAGTATATGCATGATCCCAGGAATCCTCATTGAGATGTAGTTTTTCAAGTACTAAGATATTTAAAATCTGCACTTGAAAAAAGGATTGCTTTTTTTAAACGTGGTCATTTGAAAAATACAAGGATTTATAAATGCAAATTGGGCTAGATCTTCTGATGATTGGAGGTTTACATATGGTTATTTCACATTTGTAGGTGGAAATTTAGTCAATTGAAGAAGAAATAAAATAGACTGTGGTAGCCCGATCAAGTACAAAGGCGGAATATAGAGCTATGACAATGAGTGTTTATGAATTATTAGGGCTTCAAAATTAATAGATACAATTGTTAGAAGAACATTGTTTGTCTTTATATTATGATAATAAGACTGCCATTAAATTATTGCTCATAATTTGGTTCAACATGATCAAACAAAGCATATAGAGATTGATAGACATTTTATCAACGAGAAAATATCTTATGGATTTTTGGATGTTTCTTACGTGATTGTGGAGAACCAACTAGCTTGAATTTTCACTAATGTACTTGATAGTAGATTATTTCATATTCTAGTTTGCAAGATGGGCATATGTGATATTTATGCATCATCTTAAGGGGGAGTACAACTGTAGAATTTCATAGATTATAGAATGTAAATCACTTAAATTAATGTTGTATATTTAGTCTCTTATTTTTAACTATTATTTTTATATTTCCTATTTTATAAACCTTGTATAAATATACATGTAATTCATAGTATGAATTAAGTGAAGAAATACAATTTTCTTATTCCTCTTTCTCTCTTATTCATTTCATTTTTGTTGTAGTTGTCCTAACACTTTTATACGCGAAATCTTTTCTCCTCTACCTGTAGTTTTTCCCTTACATTGGAATTTTCTACATAAAATTTTTTTCTATTATTTTTACTTCCTCATTGTTTGTTGTTCAGTTTTGTGTTTATTTTATTGTATGCTTCCATAATATGCTAAAATTATAAAAATATAGGTTATGTTAAAGTTTTTTTTTAATCAAAACTAAAAGTTTGAAATAACATTATAAAAAATAAAAAAATATTTGAAATTTTTTTACTAATAAACCTTCTAATGATAGAAATTTTATTTTAGAAGCATTAATACAAATTTAACACAAATTAATAATGTACTCTTCTCTTTTTTTTTTAAATTTTTACTCAAAAATTTTTATTTTTAATCACCGCCGATTATATCTTAGATCAACAATGGCTCCTTATTGTCTATTCTGTTTTATTTATTTTCTTTTTTTGTTTTTAATAAATATAATATGTTTGCTTTTTGATGAAATTTCTAAATTTTCATTCATGGAGTTTTTATCCTTTATGAAATAGTATTCCTTTATAAATTTTAAATATCTTTCTATTATAAAAATTCTACTGATATTTTTATAATTGGACTCATTTACAATTTAGAAAGTCAATTTATGGCTAATTAGAGCCACTGAATGGAGCACATAAATCGCTGAGTTGTAAATTAAAAGAGGTTTATTAAAGCAATTAAAAATAGCAATAAAATATTTCAAGACAGTAAAATTTTTACTTTGATATTTCAGGATTATACTTTTATTGATATTATGTTTTCATTAAGATATATCTTTAATTTTTAATAAATAAATGATTCACATTTTTCTCTAAAAAACACAAATTAATAGAGTAAAATTTATTTATCAAATAAAAATGTATATTTTCTTTTTTTTTCCTATTTGTATGTTAGCATATTACTATTTTGCAGTAACCCAAAAACTATTCGGCAGGAGTTATTTTAACCCTGTAAATATTCAAGAAAACTTCAATTTATTTTTTCAAAAAAACAGGGAATCCGATTTTATATTTTAAAAGCTATTATTACATACATTTTTTAAAAAAAATAATAACAAATTCTACATGATAAAAGTAAAGAAAAATGACAAAATTTGGTTAATATAAAAATTGTTTCTCTAATTTCATATTTTTGAAGAAATTCTAATTGATATTAGATTATAGAAACTTTTAAAGTAAATTTGATTAAAAAAAAGTAAAAAATTTGTACTAAATTGACAAAAAAGAAAAATAATTTGCACTAATTTGAAGTTCAAGTGAAAGTTCAGCGGGAGGGTGACGTATCGTCTAAAAAGGCAATCTGATTAAAAAACTTTTCAATTTTGTCCTTTCTTTGAAAAGACAATCATGCGCGTCTCTTTTTCTTATATAATTTTTTTATAATTTTCTCTCAAAGTGGAAAAAAAAAATCAAAAAGAAAAAAAGGACATGGACTTGTTTTCTCTGACCTTTTTTTTTTTTTGCCGGTGTTTTCTCTGACTTTTACATATTTAATTTAGTTAGCTCCAAAGTCACTATCCTTTTGTTTTGGAACTAAGTAAAATCAATGTATGATAGAAAACAAAAGTAAAAAAAGAAAATTCCACATAAAGTTTTCTTTTTATTTCTTTTCTCTTTCAATATTTTACACATAAAATCTTTAACTACATTGAATTAATTTTATACTTTCAAAATAATTTTTTTATTCTAAATTATTAATTTTTTAATTTAGGACAATATTCTATGAACTTTTAAATTTAGTTATTTGAATTATTTTTTATAAAAATATATATTTTATAATATTAATCTGAATGATAATAATTTTATTTCTTATTTAGTCTTCAATTCGAGAAAAATTATTAAAAATTGAAAATTCAAATAATTCATTTTAGCCATTAATTTTTTAATTTTGGGACATTTTTTTATTAAAAAATAATAGAATTTGTTTATTTTTAATAAATAGTCTTACAAAAGAGAATTTTATTGAATTTATAAAAAATTTATTAAATAATATTAGAAAATTCATATTTATGGAATGAAAATAATTCAATGATGAATGAAAAAAATAGAAAAAGATAAAATTATTACTGAAGGAAGAAAGGGAACCACTAAAAATATTTTCAATGATTAGGCTAATAATTTAATAATTACCTACTTTCCATGTGGTAATTCAATATTCTGAATATTCTTGAAATGGAAAAAAAAATAGTAATTTTAATAAAAAAATATAAAGCATATTTATTTACTATAGTAATTAATAAAGTAAAAGTTTAATTTTATTATAAGATTTCAACTTGTATTATTAATTATTTTATTATATCGTCAGCTGTGACGGTATCTTATTTTGTGCTCACCATTCACCTCCTCTCCTCATGTCATATATAATAATAGCAGCATTCTTGTTGCTTGTTTGTTTGGTTCGTATTTTCTCGGATTCGCCTAGAAAATTGTCTCTCTCTCTCTCTCTCTCTGTTTTTTTGATTTTTTGTAGCTTCCAAATTACCAGGTAAAGAAACGGATGTTTTCTGTTATTTCTGTAAAAAGTTGTAGCTTTTTCAGGTAAAATGGAAAAAAAGCAAAAAATGATGCTGTCTTTTTTACTTTTTCTCTTATATTTTGATGTGGGTTTGTGTTTTTTTGTTGTTTCTTGGCAGGGTTCTTAAGTAGCTAGCTGTTGATTATGAATTTTGGTGGTTGAAGAGTGATCGGTGCTGGTCAAGAAGTGATTAAAAAGCGAAAACAAATTATCAAAAAATGGCTTTTGAGCCTTTGATTTGGTACTGCAGGCCAGTGGCAAGTGGGGTATGGACAAGGACAGTGGAAAATGCATTTGGTGCCTATACACCCTGTGCAACTGACACTGTAGTTATGGTCATTTCTCATTTGGTTCTCATGGCGCTGTGTTTCTATAGAATTTGGCTCATCAAGAAAGATTTTAAAGTTCAGAGGTTTTGTTTGAAGTCTAAATGGTATAACTATATGTTGGGTTTACTTGCTGGCTATTCTACTGCTGAGCATTTGTTTAGATTGATCATGGGAATTTCACTTCTTAATGTTGATGGACAAAATATGGGCCTTGCTCCCTATGAGGTGGGTTTTCTTTTATTTCATTAGTTAATGGCTTGTAGTTTTATTCTGCTGTTAATATTTTTTGTCTGGCTTTACATACCAGTTTATCAAAGGACACTTTTATGAGAATAGTTTTCAAAATTCCAATTTCTATTTTGTTATCTTTGGAGCTTGGCAATTTTTCTGCACTTGTATTTATTTGGTTATTGTCATTCAAACTTGAGGACTATACTGTTTACCTTTGAGGTCTTTAGTCTTCCATTCTGCCTGCCTTGTTAAAGTTAATGCTGTTTTTATTGGCAGATTGTTTCCTTGATTATAGAGGCTCTTGCTTGGTGCTCTATGCTTGTTATGATTGTTGTCGAAACCAAAGTCTATGTCCGAGAATTCCGATGGTTTGTTAGATTTGGTGTTATTTGTACTTTGGTGGGCGATGCGGTGATGTTCAATCTTATTCTGTCAGTGAAGGAGTTCTACAATAGGTTTGTAATTTTATAGCTATTTTAATTTGTATATTTGGGGATGAATGTGATGTAGCTTGTCTTTTTCCTTTGAAAGCATGACAAGTAATTTCTTAGAGTCAATTTTAGAACAATTTCCTGGGGCAATGTTAAAAAACTCTGCAAAAGAAATCTCATGGTTGTATATTACTCTGCAGCTCTGTCCTGTATCTGTACATCAGCGAGGTCTTGGTTCAGGTTTGTTACTCCTAAATTCCTTCTGAATCCTTAAGGTTGAATGGTTATTTTTTTGGTGCCTGCATTATACTTTCATGTAATGATTAGCTAATATTGGGAGTGATACTGGTAATTAGCTCTCTTAGGTTGGAATCTTATACACACCTCAGGACTAGAAGAACCATTTGGCTAACATGACTAAATACTACCACTGAACAATTATGGTTGAATTTGATTTTAAGCCATTGGTTCTCATCTTGGTTACTTTGAAACGTGGCAGTTTAGTCCTGATATAGTTCTTATGTTGTTGTAGGTTCTGTTTGGAATACTTCTATTTGTGTATGTTCCTGACTTGGATCCTTACCCTGGTTACACACCCATACGGAATGAATCTGTCGATGATGCTGAATATCAAGAACTTCCTGGAGGAGAGAATGTATGTCCTGAGCAGCATGCCAACATATTTTCCAGTATGTATACTCTAAAATATTTATCTTAAAAATATGGTTGCCAAAAGCTTGCCAATGACATTGCATGCTGACTTATGCATAAATTATTATTCTTGCCTTTGCTATGGCTGATCTATAGATGAAAAATAAGCTGTCATGAGACATTCACTATATTTACACATTTCTTAGTCAAGTCAACTTGCTCATTATTTAATTTACAGACACAGCTAAATGCTTTAACTTAATGCTAGTACATGCTGCACTCTATTTAGATAAATTTAGTGAGTGCTATGATTTTCTTAAATGCTCTAGAGATAGAGATATAGAAGAAATTATTAAGATCATTGCTGTGATCTTATGCCTTAGATTGGTCTAGCTTGTTATGGAGGACATTGGCTGCCTCCTTTGAATGCAGACATTCTTACAAGTGCTTGGCTTCCTGCTCTTATTTTGCTTTATTTTTCTTTTGGTAGAAATAATTTTTGCATGGATGAATCCCCTAATGCAACTAGGCTACAAAAGGCCTCTCACTGAGAAGGATGTCTGGAAACTAGATGCATGGGATCGGACTGAAACACTGAACAACAGGTGTGTGCCTGTTTTACTTTAAATTTGTCTCTAACATGCTTTGTGCGCATCAAAGGTTGTGTAATGTGTTTTCCTGACTTCGTAGGTTCCAGAAATGTTGGGCTGAGGAATCTCGAAGACCTAAATCATGGCTTTTAAGAGCACTAAATAGCAGCCTTGGAGGAAGGTAGGACTGGCAAAAAATCTTGAAAAGTGATTTTTTTTTTCCCTTTTGTTTGAAGTCTTAACTTCCTATCACCTCCATACGAGTAAATTATTAATAATTTTTTAAAAATTTTATTTAGAGTCTCTAGTGAGTATTTATGGAAGATATTTAATAAATGTAAGCATGCATTATTAAGAAATCATACTGTAGCAAATGAATCATTCTACTGTAGCAAATGTTTTCACTATTTTTGGATGAGCATTTGGGGGAATTCCAAGGGTGAGCATTGGCGCAACTGATAAGGTTGCCCCCTTTGGTGATCTTGAGGTTGCGGTTTGAAGGCATGGAAACAGCTTTTTTGCAAAATGCAAGGGGAAGGCTGCCTACATATGTGCCCACTACCCCCATCCTAAGCCAGGGAGCACTTTGTGCACCGGGTGATCCCTTCTTCAATGAGGGACTTCCTGCTTATCTGAGAGTTTATTAGAAACTAACTGTTTCATCTGCAGTTAGCTGGCCAACATCAATTTGAGCTGTCTTGTGCCAAAAAAAAAAATGGAAAAATGATTGGAATGTCTGGGTCCCACTGATTTGACAACTATAGATCTTGGGCTGTTGGCCTAGTCTTCCTTGCTTTTTGGATGTGTTGATTTTCATATCTGGGGTTGATTTTGTAATGGCATTGTTGTACTGAATTATTTAAAATATAAATGATGCTACTCACATCCTGCAGGAATGCAATTCTTCTAGCTGTTGATCTAGTTAATATGCATATTCCAACTCTCTCATCTATCCAGAAATGTGCCTCATAATTACATAAACATGCATCAGATTCTGACTGATTATCCTTTTGGGCTTTTGTAGGTTTTGGTGGGGAGGCTTTTGGAAGGTAACACACTCTTTTTTTTTTTTATTGAAATGGAAGCGCAACATTAACATGATGCTATGGAGATTGATTTGGGCCTATGCTTATTGTAGTGATTTTTTAACTTCAAAATTTTAAGAACTTTTGGAGATGTGAATGAATCCCACATCTGAAATATGTGAAAGAATTCAAGCGGCATATATGTGGTGTAAATTGGGCCTTAATACAAGCCAATTGGTTTTGTATTACATGGGATCAATCCCATTTATGTGTTCACTAGGGCAGGTGTGGGCCAGCACTTTCTAGGCCAAGGAGTTTCTACAAGATCTAATGTTGTCAGCAACTTCTTTTGTACATGTCTACATGCATTCTATATCTGCAAATGAGCAATTAGTATACATGCTGGTTCCCAACTGATTTTTTAGATAAAACGAAAATTAGATATATTGAAGTTATGCTATCTTGAAAAAGGTGTCTTTATAATTGATTTTATCTTGAGAAAAGTTCCCATTTGTTTGATCACTTTTTGTTATACTAATTTCTTGAAACATGAGTTTTTTTGTCTTTTGGTAAACTTATGTAAGTGATGTGTTGGCATTGAGAATTTAGACTCAATTGGGCACAATGTAAAGTTGTGGAAATATTTATATTTGTAGAATTTTAGTTTGTTTTGGATTGGGAAGATTTCCATCTATAAGATTTAAGTATTTATTAATGTGCTCCTCTCTTTTTTTTTTTTTGTTTTTGCTAACTCATAGATTGGCAACGATGCTTCGCAATTTGTGGGGCCGCTCCTACTGAATCAACTCTTGAAGGTTAGCTCTTCTTTTTTCCATGTTTCATTGGATTTGCTCCTATCCTTCTCCTTGTTTTCTCCATAAGGTTGAATTCTAGATTTGTTTATTCTGGTTTTTCAATTCATACTTTTTCTTTAAATAATTTCTTGCAATCAGACATCACGGCATTGATTAAAGATGTTCATCCATAATGTCACTATGAATTTAATTATTGTGATATGCAAATAATGAACAATTGTAATGCAAATTTCAATAATGTATAATTTTATTGATTGGTAGACCTTCCTGATCATCACATCATGTGAGTTATTGGACCTATATTTTGCAACATATCCACAGCAATGCCACTTTTCTTGTTTTCATAGATTAAAGAATTGACTATATTATGTAGAGATCCTGTCTTGTCCTGAGCACATAATGTTAGCACATATTTACATTATATAAGGGTTTGAAATGTGTGGTTGGCTGATACACATGTGATTCTCTTATTGAATCTTTTACAGAAGTATTTTACTTACTTAATTTTATGGATTACATGCAGTCTATGCAAGAAGGTGATCCAGCTTGGATAGGGTACATCTATGCTTTCTCAATTTTTGTTGGTGTGGTAAGATATATATACCATACGTACTATAATTTTATGTTGTAGCTTGTAAGTTAGATTATGTCTGCTGCATTTCTCATTTTTCATGTTGTTGCATATTCACACTTCGAAAGACTGTAGCTATAGCTTGTCAAACAAAACTTTTGAATAACGTGCCTAGATTTACCTTGAGTCATGCATACTTGAAACAAGGCTAATACAAATAAGTAAGGACTAAGGAGCTGATGAGCCTTCAAATATCTGTGGCGTCTTGTTTCACAAGGAAGTCCCAGGCTTTATTATTGATGCTTCATATCTGAATATGTGGCAAAATAACAAATGGAAGGACTTTGAAATGACAATACTCCATTTGTTATTTTGCCACATATTCAGAATTTTTTTTGTGCTTCATCTCTTCCTGATGTAATTATTGGCTACAATGTAATTATTATTTGTATGTAGCAGATCAAAATGTTGAAATTGTATAACAAATGCCTTGGATTAAAAGTGCAACCCATTGCTCGCTTTCCACTGATTTGTTTTATCAATAAGTGTTAGTTTAGGCTATTACTTCTGTTTGTATGTCCTTGTTTACTGCATTGTGTATTTAATTGTATAATTGCTAATCCCCTGAATCTTGTGTTTTCTTCAGGTATTTGGTGTGTTATTTGAGGCTCAGTATTTTCAGAATGTCATGCGCGTTGGTTACCGGCTGAGATCAACTTTGGTAATTTGTTCGTCCTGTTGATTATTTGTGTACAAAGTTTGTATATTGCTAGGCAGTGTTTTATCCATTCTATAGGACCAAAAACAATTTAGGAGAGTTAAGTTTACCAAAATGAAATTGGCATTTAGATATTGCCTGCTAGAAAAGTTAAATTAATTCCATCACAGGACAATTCAAAAGCAAAGGCCTATGAGTTTAATTACTCTGTAAACGTGAAAAATAGACACGAAGAATAAATTATTGTTTGGCCACAGGATTTTATTGAAAAATAGAATCTGCATTTCTTAACTCTAGGTGTAATTGACTTTGTTAAGGAGGGTAAAATATCTAATTCGGTCTTGCTCCATGGCTCTGTTGGTTTGTCAATGTGCTGTTTATTTAAATGGTTTGCAAGTCCAGGTCTAGTGATACAGGCAAGTGTTCGACTTAGACTCTCGTTAAGGTCCTTTGCACTCTGGAATTCCTGATAGTTTGTACATATTCTGCCTCTTGTGTATTTTTCAGATTGCGGCTGTATTTCGGAAGTCTCTAAGGCTAACCCATGAGAGTCGGAAAAAGTTTGCATCTGGAAAGATCACCAACTTGATGACCACTGATGCTGAAGCACTTCAGGTATGTTCTTGCTGTAAATCTAATAAATTTACAATATTCTTTATTGCTGTATTACTTAGTGTACTTTTAACTTTGATGTTACAATGGTGAAGTGCCTAGTCTAGTTTGATATGATAATGGCACAAATTATATCTTCATGGTAGTAAATGCATGATTCATCTGTTATGAGCAATTGCAGACACAATTGCTATATTTACATTTGAATGAAAATGCCATTACCAAGTATGGACCCACCAAATCATGCTCCGGTGAAGACTTTTGTAGACTGTCAATTCCTTCAGCACTTTGCATGAATCAACTCTGCTTCTTGCCATTTAATGCACATAACCAGGCATGCACATTGTATTGTCAACATCTTTTTGGTAAACATATGATGATAATTGCAAGTATTTGAGGTCACAAATGCCATAAATGTTAGATAGTGGTTAAGTCTTGCAGCTTCTGCATGATTATATTTTCTGTTTACCAGACTCTAGAAATGAGTGGAGACAAAAATATAGTTGGCCTTTAATAAAAATTATCATGATGTTTCTATGAGATAGGCGTAAGAGCTTCTTCTCAGTGGTTCTCCTGTGCAAATTTAATGGGAAATTTCCAAGCCTAGTAAATATATAACTGGGCCAAATTATTCCATTCATAATTTCAAAGTAGTTTCTCTAACTAGTGCTGTTTTTTCGACTAAGCTTTTGTTTTCTGTTCTGTTAACATTCCCTGGTTAGTATTATGACGGATTTGTTTCTGTCAACAGCAAGTAAGCCAATCACTTCACACTTTGTGGTCAGCTCCATTTCGTATCGTCATTGCCATGGTTCTGCTTTTTCAACAATTGGGTGTTGCATCACTTCTTGGTGCACTATTGCTAGTGCTTCTGTTTCCCATACAGGTACATGAAAGTTCCCTCTTTTCTGGCTTATCTCATATGATATATAGTACAGATAGTTTCATACAAAATATTGCTTTCTTTTCTTTTTTGTCTGGTTACTTTTATTTTCATTCCTAAACACGATCAGCTGTCTTTAAAATTTTTGGGGCTTAAAAGAAGTATTTTATCTTTCACAGAGTTCATTGTCCGGAGTGCTTTATGGTTTAATAAGTTTTTCATTTGTTCTTTCATCCATCACATTATTTTTGTATAATTAAACTTTTTGGAAAAGTGTATATTGAGTAAAGCAATAATAAAAGATATTATGATGGCTTCCAAAAATGCTGTAAGTTCACAATTAAACATATATGGTCTTCTGTTATCTTGCTTCTTTTTTTTTATTTTTTATGCAGAATACTTGCCTGTTGGTGTATATTACTCAGGCTGCTTAAACATTTTTAGGGTTTAATGTCATAACTTGTTTTTAGTAGTTTAAGCGCATATAATTTTTTTTATTCCTTTATATAGATTGTTCCTAAACTTTGCTGTATGTATGTTGGAGCAGACTTTTGTTATAAGCAGAATGCAGAAACTGTCCAAGGAAGGCTTACAGCGAACAGACAAGAGAATTGGCCTCATGAATGAAATTTTGGCTGCAATGGATACTGTAAAGTATGATGCATTTTGAGATTAACTTTCGTTCTTGTACTTACAAGGGCAGCTACTGAATGTTTGGACCTTATTGAAATGCCTTAGATGTTATGCATGGGAGAATAGTTTCCAGGCAAAAGTTCAAAATGTTCGAAATGATGAATTATCATGGTTCAGAAAAGCATCACTACTGGGAGCGGTATGGCCTAGAACATTTTTGATGGAAATTTCCATTCTTTATACTATACTGCAGAAAGTATAATAAACTGAAGGCAAAGACTTAATAATCTGTTTATGGCTGAAATATATCAACTTACTCCATATTGCTCACATTAAGTTAAATGCTTCTCGTATTGTTCATTGTGACTATTTTGCTTGCAACTGAATATTTTCCTTTTAATGTGCGCATGGATGTTTTGCACTTACGTATATCCTTGGCTCATTGATTGTGTTGCAGTGTAATGGTTTTATACTAAACAGCGTCCCAGTGTTGGTGACTGTTGTTTCATTTGGTATGTTCACTTTACTTGGGGGAGATCTTACACCTGCAAGGGCATTTACATCACTTTCCCTGTTTGCTGTGCTTCGCTTTCCCCTGTTCATGCTTCCTAATATAATTACCCAGGTTTTATTTTCTTCATTTCTTTATTCTAGCTCTTGCATTCTGCTTACTGCTCATAAGATGTTGTTGTGAGAGAAGACAAATTGCTGTGGCCTCTGTGAATCATTTTATTTTTCTATAGATATATCAGCTGCTGCTTATTAATTATTTTAGTAAGATTTGTAATTTGATTATAGTTAATACTAGATACTGTAGGCTTGTGAGGTGTTTGGTAAAACTGAATATTTAGGTGCTGTATTTAATCTCAGAATATAGTAAATGTAGAAAGTCTTTAAGTATTGAATATAACTAGTTGTTTGATAACTGTAATTACTGAAAATTGTTAAAAAAAATTTGCACATATTGACCTACCATTTTTATTAAAATTTTAAATTAAATATTTTTAATTGAATACAGTGACTTACCATTAAAATTCTTGATTGGACGAATTGACTTAATCATAATTACATCATGTTACTAAAAATTCAAAGCTAAATGGTTAAGCAGAAATTTTATGTCTTATTTTGACTTACTGCTTTAAGTGGTTTTGACTTAATTAAAAAAGAATGGATCAATATTGCATTATCAAATTATCTTAAAAGTAATAAGTGCTGAAAATTTTAATTAAGTGATATATTGGGCTATTAAACACCCTTTTACTTTGAAGTAGTTGTTGTAGAGAGAAGACAAACAGTTGTATGAAGAGAAGACAAATAGTTGTGGCTTGTGGGATTCATTTTCCTGTTCTATGGATATATCTGCTGCTTCTTGTCTGTTATTTTAGTAAGATTTGTAATTAAATCTTTTTAGTTAATTTTTAATCACCATAATAGACAATCTAGATTTCGAAGTAGATGATGGGTCAGCCAAGGTGACTTGATGTTGCTGAAAAAAATTTTTGGCCAAAAACTGATTTAATTCTAATCCAGTTCAATGTTTATCGGAAATCCTTAATAAAGCAAACATTTTCTGGAAGTAGGTTTTCAAGAACACATTAAATTCACCATTTTTAAATATTGCAAACAATTAGTTACTAGACTGCTTTTATTTCTCAGAACCATGCTTTTTCTGACTGTATGGGATCCTCTTCTATTATGCACTTTATTCCATGAGGATTTCTTATTATCTTTTTCAATTAAGATTTAATTTTTATCTCTTAATATAATTTCTTTCTGTCAAGAAGAACAATTTCATGAATTACAAAGAAAAGACATATTAAGTAGGATTGCGCACTGTTGCATGACAGCTTTTGTTTTTTTTTTCTTTTTCTCATTTTCTTAGTTTTGTTTAACTATTGTTATTGGCATTTAACAATCTGTGTTATATGCTTTCTTATATTACTAAGTGCTCATGTTATTGGGCTTTCCTAATGATGCTGTAACTGAACAGGCAGTTAATGCGAATGTATCCCTAAAGCGTTTGGAGGAGCTACTTCTAGCTGAAGAGAGAATCCTTCTACCAAATCCTCCCCTTGAGCCTGGACAACCAGCCATCTCAATAAAAGATGGATATTTCTCATGGGATTCAAAGGTTCAATTCATCAATTTTGTTGCTTTATGTCACATGCATTTATGTGTCTTGCCTGTTTACAACTAACCATACATACATTTAAATCCAATGGATGAATTATGTTCTAAGTTAACTATTCATCAGTCCCATATGTAAATGAACTTTGTGTTGATTAGACGTATTTACTCATGTTTAAATATCTATGCAACAATTGCACTAAATTTTGGCTCTAAAATTGGAAATTGAGAACTCTTATTGATCTGTATCTTTTTCCCTTTGCTTATATGAAGTTAACTTTTTATTGGTGAGATAAAATGACTTACTTCTTTAGATATCAAACCCTACTTTACCGTATCTTTTTAATTCACTTAATACTGATTGAAACAGATTTCTAGTTCATGAATCCTGCAGCATGAATGAAATGCTCACTTACACATGAAGAATTAATTTTGACTTGCATGCAGTTGTATGTATAATTTCTAACATGTAGAAAATGAAGGTAACAAGTAGAGGCATATAGCAGCAGCTGTAATTTGTGCATTCTTGCTGACATAATTATACACATCCACAAACCTGTAAGATTAATCTCTTGGCAGCATGTGGAATTCAACCTAGGTTGATTGTCAGGTAATCTTTATTTTAGCAATGCTGCTTTAATTTGGGACAGGGTAACTACAGCTCTTGTAATTGTATGAAAGGTGCTGAGGATTGTTCAGATTGTTAAAAATTTATTTTTATTTCAGGCAGAGAGGCCAGCATTATCTAACATTAATGTGAGCATACCTACTGGGAGCCTAGTTGCAGTTGTTGGTAGTACGGGAGAGGGAAAGACATCACTTATTTCAGCAATGCTTGGGGAGCTTCCTGCGATGTCAGATGAAACAAGTGCTGTTATTAGGGGAACAGTTGCTTATGTTCCACAAGTTTCATGGATTTTTAATGCAACTGTAAGTTGGGGCATGCTTATGTAATTTTTCTCAAAAAAGGAACTTGTGTGCATAATTCTAAATCTCATATTGTCACTTGCATTGATGTGGTTAAGGTGCTCCATCTTGGGTACAAATGGGCTCACACTTGAAATTACTTGCAGTTATCTTGTTACTGAATTTATTCTTACAACTTAATTGGTGGCCTTTGAAATTAATCATCGTAGGTGCGGGATAATATACTATTTGGGTCTGCCTTTGATTCAACTAGATACGGGAAGGCAATAGATGTGACTTCCTTGGAGCACGACCTTGAGTTATTGCATGTAAGTTTTGTTTTTTGTTGCATAGCTGGTCCTAAAAGGCCAAATCTTTGGACGAGTTTCATTCCTAATTTCTTGTCTGTGTTATGTTCTTGATTGCTAGGGTGGTGATCTCACCGAGATCGGTGAAAGAGGGGTGAATATTAGTGGTGGCCAAAAACAAAGAGTTTCCATGGCTAGGGCTGTGTATTCCGATTCAGATGTATACATTTTTGATGATCCCTTGAGTGCTCTTGATGCTCATGTTGCTCGTCAGGTAAGAGTGGTCAACCATCATTACTTCCAAATGCCTCATCATTGTTGCTATGGCAGACTGTTTCTAATGTTATAATCCTGTGGAATGCCTTATCCGGTGTTCTGATAGTTTTTATTTGTGCTAATGAGGATCAAGATTCCGTATTAGGTGATTAAGATCACTGACAGGGTCATCTTGGGAAATATCTCACATTGGAAAAATATAAAGAAATGAACTGGCATATAAATGGTGTAGATTGAGCCTTAACACAACCCAATTGATTTTGAGTTATATGGGTTCAACCCCATTTATATATCCATATGTATAGTGTGGGCCAACATTACTTTCAACATGGTATTAGAGCTCATGGGATTACCCGTGGAACCTTTATATTGTTGGACTATTGTATACAATATGTTGGTATGTCCATTAGTGTTCAAGTGAGGTTGCACTTGAGGGAGTATTGGAAAATATC
Organism: Mallotus repandus; assembly: GCA_949671775.1. Classification (NCBI taxonomy): domain Eukaryota; kingdom Viridiplantae; phylum Streptophyta; class Magnoliopsida; order Malpighiales; family Euphorbiaceae; genus Mallotus; species Mallotus repandus. Next base: position 26,062 of record CATIWM010269045.1, read on the forward strand.
CACATTGAAAAAATAAAAATAAATAAAGCAGCATATAAGCAGTGTCGATTTAGCCTTAACACAAACTAATTGGTTTTGTGTTAAATGGGCTCAACCTCATTTATATGTCCACATATGCATGTGTGGGACAACTCTATTAAGATCCATAGAGATTAAACAGATCAAATAATAGGATGGGCTAGAATGCCGTCTCATATATTGTAACTCAACTCATCTCAGTTAAGCCTTAGTCCCAAGCTAGTTGGTTATATGGATTCTTTTCCTCCATCTCCATGATATTGGGCTTACATCTTCTGGAAGATGTAAAGCAACCAGATCCTCTTGTGCTGCCTGATTTTGTTAAAGAAAAAGAAAAACTTATCCATGAATCTGCTATGTATAGTTATTGCAAACTTAATAGAGAGCTACTGAGGAAAATGGTCTTCAGCCATGTCCTGCCAAAGTATGGTTGAAGGCAAGTCCAGAGATATTTCACACCTTCAGCATAGTAGTATGAAAGGCTGCTTGAACCTCCTCTTATTTTCATGCCCAAGATTTTGAATGTTGAAATGATGCTTTATAGAAAGCTATTCAGCAAAAAATAGAATAAATAAATCATTTTTTTCCGTTATGATGTGTGTATAATTTGAAGATTCTTACACCTTTGCTAAAGCCTCTGGACATTACTTTTCACATGTCTTGAAGTGTTCTTCTGAAAACTTCCTTTAAAATAACTATTTTATGTTTGTCATTTTTGCTATTTCTTCACCCTTTGCACTGCTGTGGTATCCCAGGCTCAAATCCTGTAATGGCTTCATTGACAGTTCATAAATCAAGAGAGAATTTATTTATTCCTTGCTTTTTTTTTACATGTCTGACTTAGCTGTAGTCGTCTAAGCTGTTGTGATTAAGTCATGTTGTTGTATTTTTATTTTCTGGCCTAACGTCCACGACCAATTATATTCAGGTTTTTGATAAATGCATAAAGGGAGAATTGAGCAGGAAAACAAGAGTTCTTGTCACAAATCAGCTCCATTTTCTTTCACAAGTTGATAGAATTATTGTGGTCCATGAGGGTATGGTGAAAGAGGAGGGAACCTATGAGGAGCTGTCAAATAATGGCATGCTGTTCCAAAAGCTAATGGAAAATGCAGGAAGAATGGAAGAGTATGTGGAAGAAAAGGAAAATGGTGAAACTGATGACCAGAAAAGCTCTACAAAACCTGTTGCTAATGGGGTAATGAACGACTTGCCTAAGAATGTGAATGAGGGCAAAAACCGGAAGGAAGGAAAGTCTGTTCTTGTCAAGCAGGAAGAACGGGAAACAGGTGTTGTCAGTTGGAAAGTTTTGATGAGGTAAGAAAAATTTTAATATAATGCTCTGACCATGTATCATCAAAATGCTGGTTTTTCTCTTTTATATAAATTGAGGAAATAAGTGCATTGTCCCATAAAGCAATAAATAACACGAAAAATATTCATGCCAAGGCCAGACTCTCTTACCTCTTTCAAAGCCCTTTTGTATCTCAGTTGGGATAACGAGTTTCAACTTTCAACCACTAAATTTGGTTATATTCTAATGTCCTATTAATATTTGAAATAAAGGCTTGATCTCCTTTGAAGTGTTAGTGATTGTCATCAATTGAAAAGTTCATCATATTAGGTGCTATTATTTGAATGGCAACAGGCATTTGATGAAGCTTTGTGCTTCATTTAGTCTGCCTTGCCAATTGACTGCTAAAAATATGATTGCCTTTTCTTGCATATCTTTCTCCTCTCATCTTATAATCTCATATGCTTATTTTTCTGTTTGGAGTTGTAATTCATCTGGGAAGATTGGAAAGTTCAGTTTGTGACAATAATACATGCATATGGCATTCAGTATGGTATACATGCCCCATAAATTTAGGAGTTCACTGTTGTGAGAAAGGGTATATAACAGGAAAGCATCTCAGAGGTTTATTAATGGGTTGGAGAGAAAATGTTTTAATTACATCATGATCATAAATTTCTCTTTGCCTTTTTTTTTTTATATGTTATATGACTGTATTAATCAATAAGCAAAAATTTTATCTGAGGGAGACCAAAATAATGGTGTTTAAGCAGCCTCATAGAATCAGAAAATTTCAAGATGTCGGAGGGAAAACAAATTGACAACTAAACATAAAAGTAGATGAATGACTGCATATTCACGTGAATGAGGTAAAAAGAAAAGGGAGGGATGTGGGTGAGCACGAAAAGAAGCTTATTGGTTTTTGCTGTGTGGTGTAGGAGCTATCTGCCAGTTTCAGTTTGCATATCCACACGTTCTGTTTTTTTTTTTTTTTCTCCTTAAATTCTAAAGGGCATGGTGATACTCTTATGCCAGGTATAAGAATGCATTAGGAGGTGGATGGGTGGTAATGATACTCTTCATGTGCTATGTCCTGACAGAAGTTTTACGAGTTTCAAGTAGTACTTGGTTGAGTAATTGGACAGATCGAGGAACTACAAAGAGTCATGGACCCCTTTACTACAATCTCATCTACTCTGTTTTATCAATTGGTCAGGTATGTATCAATTGGACGTAAGTTGCATTTCATGTGCATCTATTCATTAACTGGCATTTGTCCATTTTGATATAATTTAGTCATTCAGGGGCTTTCACTCCCTGCCAAGGACGTGGAATCATCTTTTCCATCTGATAAATAACATTTGTTCTAAATGAATTGTCTTATATAAATTCTTCCCTATCTAATTCCTTTTTCCTTCTTCCATTACAGGTTTTGGTTACGTTGTTAAATTCATATTGGTTAATTTTATCAAGTCTTTATGCTGCCAGAAGGTTGCATGATGCTATGCTGAAGTCCATATTGAGAGCTCCAATGGTCTTCTTTCACACCAATCCACTTGGACGTATTATCAATAGGTTTGCAAAGGATCTTGGGGACATTGATCGGAATGTTGCTGTATTTGTGAATATGTTTCTGGGTCAAGTGTCCCAGCTCCTTTCTACATTTGTCCTAATTGGAATTGTCAGCACCATGTCTTTGTGGGCAATAATGCCTCTTTTGGTTCTGTTTTACGGAGCTTATCTTTATTATCAGGTATGTGAAAAGTAACGAAACTTCTCTTTTGGTCTAAATCTTTTCATCAGACTTGTGTGATAGCACTGCTCTTTTCTTTTCCAGATTATCTCCTTTTATTTTATAATTAATAGGAACCTCATGATAGGTTGGAAAATTTTGTAGGTTTTGGGTTCTGTTTTCCATGCTGATGCTAAGCATTTAAATCATTGAGATGGTTTTGGCCTTAAGTTAAAATATTACACAAGATTCTAGGTTTTAATGGTGAACAGGATAAGTTTCTAGATGGCTATGCTGTATCCGTTTAGAGAGTGCTGCTGTAATAAATATTTATAATCTTTTTTACAATTGTTTCAAGTATATTTGGGATCAAGCAACAAATATGTTTTACGCTATAGAGACTTTCAGATAATCATTGGCAGTTTCATTTAGGAACTACATTGTTTTGCAGAGCACAGCACGAGAAGTAAAGCGCTTGGATTCTATAAGTAGATCACCTGTTTATGCACAATTTGGAGAAGCTTTGAATGGTTTGTCAACTATTCGTGCATACAAAGCTTATGATCGGATGGCTGACATCAATGGTAAATCTATGGACAATAACATCAGATTCACTCTTGTAAACATGAGTGCCAATCGCTGGCTTGCAATCCGTCTGGAAACGTTGGGAGGCCTTATGATCTGGCTTACAGCAACCTTTGCAGTGATGCAGAATGGAAGGGCAGAGAATCAGCAGGCATTTGCATCTACCATGGGTCTGCTTCTCAGTTATGCTTTAAATATTACAGGTTTACTGACTGCAGTACTCAGACTTGCAAGCTTGGCAGAGAATAGTTTAAATTCTGTAGAGCGAGTTGGCACATACATTGATTTGCCATCAGAAGCCCCTCCTGTCATTGAGGAAAATCGTCCCCCTCCTGGATGGCCTTCATCAGGATCAATCAAGTTTGAGGATGTTGTTCTGCGTTACAGGCCTGAACTTCCACCAGTCCTACATGGATTGTCATTTACAGTTTCTCCAAGTGACAAGGTTGGCATAGTTGGAAGGACTGGCGCAGGAAAATCTAGCATGCTTAATGCTTTATTCCGGATTGTGGAATTGGAAAGAGGAAGGATCTTTATTGATGGTTGTGATATTGCGAAGTTTGGATTGATGGATCTACGCCAAGTACTTGGTATTATACCACAATCACCGGTTTTGTTTTCAGGTACTCTTTATCTGTAATCCTGGTTTACATCATATGATGATATGGGAATGTGTTGGTTAATTTATGTTTTTAATTTCATAGGAACTGTGAGGTTTAATCTTGATCCTTTCAACGAACACAATGATGCTGATCTTTGGGAGGCTTTGGAGAGGGCACATTTGAAGGATGTTATTAGAAGGAACTCTCTGGGTCTAAATGCTGAGGTACATAATTGGATTTTTTTCATTTGATTTCTACTATTTGGTCTAATGTAATTAATTTTTACTCTGCCCTTTCCTTTATAAACATCAGATGCATTATTTTGCACTTTTGCTCCCCTTTAAATTTACAGAGCCTTTACTAGTTTGTCTGTCTATTTCTGCTTGAGTTCTGCAGTCATAGGTTTAGGTTTATTAAATAATTTAAATTCCACTGGCTACTGTCTGAAAAGTTAAAATAACATAGCTTTGATTTCGATGTAGGTTTAGAACAGTGGTTCTGACTTTGATGTACGTTTAGAACAAGATACACTTGTTATGAAATTGCTTTGATGTATTTGTAGTAGTTATATATGTTGCTTTGATGTTTGTTTAGTGTCCATATTTATCTATGATATGGTAATTTTCTGTTACTAATTTATTTATTTCTTTTCCCTGACTGTGAACTGCAATCTTTCTCACAATTTATTAAGGTTTCGGAAGCTGGGGAGAATTTCAGTGTTGGTCAGAGACAATTGTTAAGTCTTGCTCGAGCATTGTTGCGAAGATCGAAGATACTTGTTCTTGATGAAGCTACTGCTGCTGTTGATGTAAGAACTGATGCTCTTATTCAGAAAACTATTCGAGAAGAATTCAAATCATGTACAATGCTAATCATTGCCCACAGACTTAATACCATCATTGATTGTGACAGGATCCTTCTACTTGATTCTGGCAAGGTATGATTCCAGTTCTTGTTCTTTTAAAAGTTGTAGGAAACTACTTGCTGCATGTCTTGGTTCAAGGTGCCACAGTAAATATATGTGAAATCTTCCCAGTCTGGATTAGCTACTTGCAAGTCACCAGTAGCAGCAATAATATAAACATCCACTGATAAAAAATTGGCTATGAGCATTTTTCTTTTTTGGTCAGAAGCAGCCGCCATTGGCCACAGGTGGCTTTTCTTATATTATTATTATCTGTTGCCATTCTGTCACTTCTAAATCTGGAACTACCTATTGCAAATAATTCTCTTGCAAAAATCAAAAAATGATATAAAATTCTCCTAGAAATGCTTTTCAGTTCAAAAATTTCCCACTGAAAGCAATTTCTAAGACTGATCGTCACTGCTTCTCAACAATCACTGCCAGTCAGTTAAGATGACTGGTTCTTGTTATAGACAACTGTTGACCATCCTATCGTAAATGTGGGAAGATGCTGCAATGTTATCTTTCAGCCACGGTGTTAATTTGAACATTTTCAAGTGAACCAATCTCTTTATCCCTCTCTGATGCTGAAAAGTTATCTCTAGGGAGTATCCTTCTCTAAAATCTATATATATGCATTTATCCTAGCTGATGGGAAATTTCAACCATTCATTTCTATATAATTTATATGCTTAATTATCCTTTAAATTTGTCATGTTTATTGTTCTTCAGGTTCTGGAATATAATACGCCAGAGGAACTGTTGTCAAATGAAGATAGTGCTTTCTCTAAGATGGTTCAAAGTACTGGGGCTGCGAATGCTCAGTACTTGCGCGGTTTAGTATTAGGAGGGGAAGGAGAGAGTAGGTTTGAAAGAGAGGAGAATAAAAGGTTAGATGGGCAGAGGAAATGGCTGGCTTCTTCCCGTTGGGCTGCTGCTGCCCAGTTTGCCCTTGCTGTTAGCCTCACATCATCACATAATGACCTTCAGCGATTGGAAATTGAGGATGAAAACTCTATCCTCAAGAAGACAAAGGATGCCGTGATAACTTTGCAGGGAGTGCTGGAAGGGAAGCATGACAAAGTAATTGAAGAATCACTAAATGAACAACAAATTTCCAAAGATGGCTGGTGGTCAGCTCTATACAAGATGGTTGAAGGTACAAACCGATTGCCTCTTGCAGCACACACTTTTATATTTATTTTTTGGTGACATAGAATATCCTGATTACTCAGGAGTCAGTTGATATTCAAACGGTTTGCCAATGTCGATTACTGATTATTCAATTATGGAAAAGAGTGGGCGGGAAGAATATCTTTCGATAGCATTCTCTGAAACAACAATGATGCACTTGCATTCATTATTACAAATTTCTCTAGCATGCAGCAACTTAGCTGTAGTTCTTCCATCAAATTGTTTGTTTTCCTTACTCTGATTATTTAATTAATTAATTTGTTTTTGTTAGGTCTTGCCATGATGAGCAGAATAGGTCGAAACAGGCTTCACCAATCAGATTATGGCCTTGAAGATAGATCAATTAACTGGGATAATGTCGAAATGTAGGAACAAGTGTTGCCTTTAAATGTCACAAGAAATTGCAACTTTGCTCATGAATATACATGGATGAAATAATTTATCAGTCAACTGATATTTTGTATGTAGCATCTGGAATTTTGTTCGTATGCTTCAGATTATCATGTTGTTTCAGAGCGTTACTTTTTGTACATTTGACTCATGTCATGAACGAGCTTTGAACCCTTAAATGGGTTCCTAAAGTACATCTGACATACATGAAGTCATTAACATAGGTAGGGTCATCAATTACCTTCATAATTTGTTAAATCTCTTGCCTTTGTTGCTGCCAAAACTATAGGGATTGGCCCTCAGTTATGATGCTAATTGTTCATCTACATTGAATAAATTAATACCTGAAGCATTGTGTTTATGCTTGGTCTCTTATGCCAGAATCAACGGCGGCAAAATTCGAAAACTTGGTTGATGGATGCAAGTCAATTGCAGCTATCCTTAAGTATGGAGTTAATATTTTCTTTTCCTGTTTATATTGCTTGCAGTTGAGGCTTAACTTCAGTAAACATGGTTATCATATATGATTTTTGAAGATCAATGGCATCATAATTTTTTTCTCACAATAATTAATATATTGGACAAAATTAATGTACTTATTTAGCAAAACAGTCTGCTCTTGTTAATTATAATTTCTTATGTTTTGGATTGATTGAAATATTTATTTTCCTTAAAGATGGAGGTGAACAATCAATCAATTGGGAGGTGCAATTTATTTTCTTTAAATTGCATATTTTTTCTTAGACCATTTTTATTATTTTGTTAATACTAGTTTCATTTTTGGGAGGAAGCTTGACTTTAAATTTAATTTGTTGAATGATTTTTTGTACTTAAATATAGTTTAAAATGTATTTAGAATTTGTATATTTATTTAGATTTGAGATGGATATTTTTTTCTTGGTTTACCATTCTTGTATTGTACGTACTAGCAATTGAATTTTAAGGTATTCCCATAAATAAAATCTAAAAACCTTTTTGAATTCATATTTTATTTATGTTCTTTTTATATGAAAGTATAATCAATAATATTCTATACTAAAATTAAATTATAGAGCAGGGTATTATGATGCGAGATGGTGGTTAATTAATTATTAAATATAAGAATTAAATCATGATCTTCTTAAAAAAAAGAATTAAATCATGATTAATGAGTAAAATAAACTCAAATGACATTTTCCAAAATTTGAGTTTGGAATTCTGCCTTAGCGTCCACAAAATGAATTAATAACTTAGTGGAGTAGTAGTTGTAGAAAGTTAGTAACAGTTACCTTCTTTAATGACATTATAAATAAGATATATTGTTTGAATTGTAAATAATTTATAAGATTAATTTTTATCACCTTTTATTATGTAGTCTATCGATCATTGAATTGTCTAATTTTTTTATTGATAAAAAAATTATTATTACTTAAATAAATAAATTATAAAAAAATAATAATAGTAATAATAATAAAATAATTCAGAGCATATTTTCTTGTAAATTTTCGTACTAGCTAGAGACAAGGACAATTGGCAGTAGTTCCAAAAGAGCATGAGTCATGACTTATGTCACAACTTGTCAACCACATGTGAGTGGGCAGAGGGAAAAAAAAATAATAGATTTGTGGCTCTTGTTTGCTGAGTTAGTATTGTTGTTATTATTTTTGCCATTGAAAAATTTGAGAAAACATTTGTATTTTGTCAATAATCATCACTTTTTTTAATTAAAGTAATATTTCAATCAATTAAAATATAAGATTATGCATAGGGTTTTGTATATTATATTAAATTCAAAATTTTAATTTAACAGAAAAATTATTTACATTTAAATGGTTAAAGTGGCAATTTAAATTCTGAAATTTTTCAAGGATTCAAAACAATTATTTTACCTTTCTCGAAAAAAAATTATTTTGCCTCATAAGTTCAAATAGATTTTAAACTAGACAATTAATCTTAATTTCTCATTAAATAAAACATGATCTTTAAGAAAATAAATACTATATATTTACTTAACATTATTTTAAAATAATAATAATATTATTTATGTATTTCATCAATTACTAGTACTAGGTCAAGTGTTAGCAAGTCCACCCAAGCTAAGATTTTGACAGCTTGATGTCAAACTCAATTATTGAAAAATGCTTGAGTTTAACAATTTTTGAAAAGTCCACTTTAACATGTATAAACTAAAATTATGAGCAATACATTTTGATTTAAATAAACAAATATTTAAACAAGTCAATTTGCAAGATTTCAACATTTTAAGTTTATTCACACATTTCAAAAAAAAAATTATTCACAAAAAAATTCTAACAGCTTCTTCTCTTTTTTTTTTTTTTTAATTTTTTCATCAAATACTTTTATTTTTAGTCATCGTCTATCATCTTTTAGATCGATGGTAATTTTTTATTATTTTTTCTATTCTATTTTATTTTTTCATCTAGTAAATACATATTTTTAATCTATTTATTTTATTTTTTTATTTTTCATTCGTAAAATTATTAATCCCTTAATAGAGTTTTGGTGGTTATCTTCCATGGAGTTTATAATTCTTTCTATTATGAAATTTTTGTCAGTACTTTTACAATAAGATTCAATTAAAGACAATAGAGTCGATTTATGACCAATGAACGCCATAGAGTGGGGTATAAAGATTATTGAATAAATTGTCGAGTTACAAATTAAAATAACTCTATCAACGCGATTAAAAAATAGCGATGAACGGCTTCATATCTTCAATTGGAATTTTTTTTTAATTCTTCTTGATTGTATTTTATTCATATCAAAATGTGTTATTAATCTTCAATGAATGAAAATTTTATTTTTTCTAAAAAAAAAGACTTGCAAGATTTCAAAATTTTTTAATTTGATACTTATCTCAAGATTAAAAGAATAGTCGAAATAATTAAAAAATTTGATCAAAATATTAATTAATAAGTCATTAGGTTACATTGTTTTTAATGCTAGAGATGTTTGATTTAGCTGATAAAAGGAGTTGATAACCATTTTTTATAAAACCACTAAATTTTAAGTGTTTCAATGAAATTTAAAAATCGACAATGGATAGTTAGTTATTTTAATTCAAAACAGCTTCCAATTTTTTTAGCTCTATTTGAAGGTATTTTCCACTCGCTAATAGTTAATTATATTTTTTATTTGGACTATATTACTTTTATTAAAAATAATTACTAGCATAATTATTTTTAAATTAAATTAGTACAATTCATTTTTATAATTTAATAAAATAGATATTAATTAAAATTAAATTAATAATTAGATAATTAAAATATTTGTATTTATATTTTTAAAATATTTGATATTAATAAAATTTATATTTTAGAACTCTTTTAAATATTTTCTATTAATATTTTTAATAATATATAAATTAGATATAATAAATTATTATTTATTATTATATACTATTTTCAATAATTTACAGAACTAATAATATTATAAAATGTATAAACTTATTTTTAAAAATCAATTATAGTTTTAATGATCATTTGACATACTAATTAACTATCAAATTTTACCAAAAATTTGTATTTATCAGTTACCAATTATTAGCTATCAGCCACCAATTACCAATTATCAATAACAACTACTAGTACTACCAGTATTAGATATAAACAGTTAAATCAAACATACTTAAATATATTTAGGTCCTCTTTAATTCAACTATTTGTAACAGTTGATAACTGATAGTTATTGCGGATAACTGATAATTAATAATTAATTGCTAATACGTATGAAATATTTAATAAAATTTTGTTAATTGTTGTAGTTATTAGTATGTCAAATGACTATTAAAAGTATAATTTATTTTTGAATAAACTTTGATACATTTCTTATAATATTTTTTTTAAATATATAAATTATTTAAAAATAATGTATAATAATAAATAATAAGTCATTATCTTTAATTTATGTATTATTAAAATTATTACTGGAAACTATTTAAAAATTAGATTTAAAATATAAATCTTATTAATATTAATTTCTTAAAAAAATTATAGACAAACATTACAATTATTAATTGCTAGTTATAATTTAAAATAATATTTATTTTATTATAAATTATGAAAAAAACAATGATATGCAAATTAATTTTTAAACAATTTTAAAATAGAACTGATTAAATGGGCAGCTGCTAATGGGTATTAACTGCTGTTTTGAGAATTTCATTTATAATTTAATTTTTGATAATCTGTTAGTTAAATCACCTGAATCATATAAAAATTACTCTTTCTTTGGAAAAAAAAACACAAAATATTTCTGTTTTTTGAAAGGATGTCAAAAATTAGTAAAATTACAAGAAAAATTGCATAATTTTCTTAACAAAATGCATTTTTCTGAAATTTGTTGTAATCTTACACGTTGAGCAATTATTGTTAAAGGAATGCAATGCAACACCCTCAAGAATAGATCAGGCTAAAAAAAAAATCCACACTTACAAATAATCTTCTTCACGTCAGCCGTGACGAATGCAAGCCTATTTATATTTTGTCTGTTTCATTCGTTTTGCTTTGTCCTGGCTACTTAATAACATCATCCTCAGAATTGGAAACTATATATACATATATATATTTCTTTGAGTGACCATGCAAGCAACGCTCCCACCTCCCTACTCATTATATCTGTCATTCGTGATTCTTGAAGGTACCCTTTTGCTCTTTTGCATTTCAATGATCATTCTTGTTAGTTATCTTTATGTTGGTGTGCTACTACTGTATTGTCCAGTTTAACTAATTGACGCTCTTGCAAGGTGATGAACTTGGTTGTTTGATTTTCTGTTGTACTTAAATTATGGGTGTTTGGATTTTTTTTTCCTGTTCCATTCTTTCATGATCTTTGGATTGTCCAGGATTAGCATAGAACTGGGTTTGTGCATGCAGTTGAAGTTTTAATTCAATTGTTGATGAACGTAGTTGACCAGTTGCAATCCTCCAGGAATCGTGTTTTTTTTTTTTTTTTTTTTTGAAATGGGCTAAGTTTGGTAGTCAAATTAAACAATTGCATGCTTGTGAATCCTGATTTTCTTTTATGATTGTGTTCAGAATGCAGGCTCATTTTTTTTCTTGTTGCTGAAGTTCTACACTGAGAAACTGAATTTGAACGTATAATGTGCGTTCATTTGTAATTTTTTGTAGGGAGGTGATAAAAGATGGCTGTGGAGCCATTGGATTGGTACTGTAAACCAGTGCCAAATGGGGTTTGGGCAAAAGAAGTGGATAGTGCATTTGGGGCATACACCCCTTGTGCCATTGATTCACTAGTGATTTGCATTTCCCATTTGGTTCTTATGGGTTTGTGCTTTTATCGGATATGGCTGATTGAGAAGAATTCAAAAGCTGAAAAGTATATTCTGAGGACAAAATACTACAATTACATGTTAGGCTTATTGGCTGGTTACTGCACCGCTGAGCCACTATTTAGGTTGCTGATGGATATCTCTATTTTTAATCTGGATGGACAGACTAGTCTTTCCCCCTTCGAGGTAAATAGCTATGTTCAAATTTTATTCTTAGATAAAATAGTGTTTGAAGCTAAGAATGCAGTTATTTTGAGTCTGTATTTAGCTTATTAAGTTGAAAGATGATTATCCACTGATTTGGCTGAATAAATGTCGAAATCAGTCCACTGATAGAGAGTAGAGAGACAGTCTGGTACCACAGCATTTCAGAGAAGAGAAGGGTGTGTTTAACAACAGCAGAAAATACCAGATGTTTGATTAATCAACCATATTAATCTGTTTGTCTTTTTACTTATCAGGTTCTTACTGAAACATGCCAAGTAAATTATTTTTTCTCTTGTAGATTGTATCTTTGATCATCGAGGCCCTCGCCTGGTGTTCCATGCTCATTATGATTGGTTTGGAAACTAAAGTCTATATCCGGCAGTTCCGGTGGTACGTGAGGTTTGGAGTTATTTATGTGTTGGTGGGGGAAGCTGCTATGCTTAACACACTTCTGCCTATGACTGGTTACTACGATAGGTTAGCATACTCCATTATCTAAGTTAATAAGTTTGATCACCCAAGTTATATTTCTCTTTATTTTTCCTTAGCAGTATTGAAAGTTCTAGCGGTATTGAAAGTTCATATGACCAAAATAGTGAGCTTATATGGCTTCTCTTGATACTTTAGTTTTCTCTCTTTTTGCTAAAGGAAAATTCATCAATTTTAGCATTGTGTAGAGTTATTCTAGGTGAGAGTGCTTTTTGCATTTGTATAATTATGCATTTGTAGAATTATACTTCTGAAGTTCAAAACCTTATATACATATCAGCTGCCAATACTTAATCGTTCTTTGTTTACCATGCAGAATTGCATTGTACACATACATCAGCTCTGTTGTTTGCCAGGTCTGTTCCTTTCTTTTTCCTTACCCTTGTAGAGGTAGATATCCCGACACTCTGTGTTACTAAAAGTTGGTTCAGCTTTAGGGTGTTCAACTCAAAAGCAATTTGTCATGGCTTTGGATGTGACTCAAGTGCCTTGACACGGCTTGACCTGGTTCAAATTACTGAATGCTGAGCCAACAAATATGTATTTCCATGAATCTTCATGGTGCAATAATTAAAATCCAGGGTCAGTAGTGATAGCATCAATGCTATAGCTGTTTATCTGTGTTGAAACTTGGCAACCACTATTTGTCACTCTTGTTATAGTGACATAATCTATAGTGCTACTGAAGTCAGGTCTGGAAGCCATGTTGGATCTTTATTAGCTGGTGCATAACTGCAAGTTGAAAATTCTAGTTTATGGTATGATGCCAGGGTAGCTATCAGATGCTAATCCTATCTTGTACCCCCACAGAAACTTTTACATCTGGAAAATTCCCACTTTTCAATTGCAACACATAATAATAATCTAACTATATGATAGGGCAAAACTTGATGGGAAAAAGGAGATGTTTATAACAGGGTGATATTGAGCTTGAATATCAAGCTTTGAATGGAACATAACCATAAATCTTCTTCTATTTTTCTTTTCTGTCTAAATTTATTTCAAAATTACTTCAGGTATGCCAATTATATTAATTTTTATCACCATTCGCAATGTAGGTTTTATTTGGTCTTCTTCTTCTTGCATATATTCCCAATTTGGATCCTTATCCAGGTTACAACATTGTGCAACCTGAGTCTTCTGAAATTGGTGAATATGATGCCCTTCCTGGAGGAGAGCAGATATGTCCTGAGAGGCATGCCAACTTGTTTTCCAGTAAGTGTATATTCAGTTCATTTCCCTCAATGCCAGGGTTCTTTTTCAAGTGGCTTTGCTTCTCAAGTTGTTCGATAAAAAATAAAAAATACGGTGCACATAAACTAGAGATGTGACTTGTTGCATTAACAGCAGCTAAGTATTTTGGCCTCTTTTCTGACTACATTGGTTTTTGCCTTCTGGTAGGGATATATTTTGGATGGATGACTCCACTCATGCAGCAGGGCTACAAAAAACCTATCACTGAAAAGGATGTTTGGAAGTTAGACACATGGGATCAGACTGAGACACTGATTAACAAGTTTGTATCACATTCTTCTCTTGAACATGCTTTTGCTCTAACTTGAGTCACATGGTTCTGGAGTTTTATAACAATTCTAAGTTCCTACAGATTTCAAAAATGTTGGATTGAAGAATCTAAAAGGCCAAAGCCGTGGCTTTTAAGGGCACTCAATAATAGCCTAGGGAAAAGGTATTGGTTGAGACCTCATGTTCATTCCTTTTCCAGTTTGTTGTGATTGGATGTTAAAGAATCCAGACAAATGATTAGAGACACCCTCTTTACTGATTACTGATACGTTTTTCTTTGTTGTCATTCTTATTTTTCTGCAGGTTTTGGTTGGGAGGGTTTTTCAAGGTAACAAATTCATCCTGCTTCATTTTTCCATGGATGTTAGTTTGTTCTAACTTTTTTAAGGGCTCAAGTTAGAAGCAGTATTCTCTCAGATGCATCTCCTAATCAGTATTTCTACTTGACAAAAATTAAGGCTATATTTGGTGAACTTGAACGTGACATGGCAATCAATCATTTTTTGTTTTCTATTTTTCTTCATTTTCATTTGAAGTGAAATTGGAAACTTTCTACCATTTTCAAAACTCACATGGAGTCTAAGTTCTATATTTGAACTTCTTGTAGATTGGCAATGATCTTTCTCAGTTTGTGGGGCCTGTTTTGCTGAACTATCTCTTGCAGGTTTGTTTCTCTATCAAAGACATACTTGATGTGTCCATCTTTGTTATAGTTCAGTAATTTTTTATCTCCTATAAGGACGAGGTTAATATATGTCTGAGTTCCTCTGTCATTACTTGAGTGATGGAGAAAAATGTTCCTTCATGTTGTCTGTGGTGCTTAAAATAAATGCTGAATGTGGCGAGATAACAATTTAGATAATCTGATCATATTTGATTTAAAATTCAATTCCAAAATTTTATATCTGATTCCCAGACCATAAGATTGTAATTCTTTAATTCCATCATGCAGTCAATGCAACGAGGTGATCCAGCCTGGATTGGCTATGTCTATGCTTTCTCAATTTTTGTTGGGGTGGTGAGGATTCTATCTTATCTATTACAGATAACAAATGTATTTAGCTCTTACTATGGACAAGGATTCTGATTGTTTAGTCTATCATTTTCATCTTTCAATGTGCAAATCTCATGTACGCTTTGTATATGTTCTTCTGGACTGGCTCTAATACATAGAACAAAGTCATAATTTTGCTTATGACACCATAAAGATTATAGAACTTTGAATTCACAAAAGATCTGTTAATCTTTGCAACAACTTGATTTAGCTACCATTCTTATTTACCCTCCATTTTTTCATACAGAACTATCGACCTCGGTGTCTCCACCGATATGCTAGTTTCTTTTTAAGTCATTTTGCTATAGATACCAAGAAAATATACATATGTACAAGAAAATATACCAAGAAAATATAGATAGATAGATGACCTTATTTTCCATCATGAATTCTTACCGTAGGGACTTGAGGAAATCCTATCTTGTAAATTTTGTATGCTAAGTGATAAAGATTATATAATTTGCTATGAGTGTTATATGTTTCGGATCTGGTCCTCAAAGTACATGTATTGATTTATGCAATATATTTTCTTGGACTGTGGTGTGGATGGTGATGTAAATATAGTAGGCTGATATATATTACAACAGACAGCTTTTGAATTCTTTTAACTGACTAGTTAACTTTTCTTGGCTCAGTCATTAGGTGTGCTGTGTGAATCTCAGTACTTTCAGAATGTTATGCGCACTGGTTTTCGGCTGAGATCAACTTTGGTAAAATCATTACTCAGTGTTGACGATGTTAAGACATTTATGGAGCTGCTTATATACCATATTCTTCTCTAGTTGTCTTCTGAGTCTGACCAGTTACCTGGTTCAGATTCCATTTTGTTGTTCTCAAACGAGTTATGTATATTTAAATGAGATTCTGTCTTTATAGTATTGCTTTTAATTGCAGGTGGCTGCCATATTTCGTAAATCATTGAGACTGACTCATGAGAGCCGGAAGAACTTCCCTTCTGGGAAAATAACGAATATGATCACCACAGATGCGAATTCTCTCCAGGTATGCTCTTTGTGAAAGACCTATAATTTGAATTGCATTCCTTTAAATCACGAAAAAAAATTTTCTTTCAACTGTTAAATGCAGGCATAATAGCCAGATATTATTCAAGTTCATGTATATAATATGACTACATGGTAGGGAATGCATAAGATCAAATTAGTTAATTGAGATTGAAATAAAACTAAAATTATATAAACCAGTAGGGCACCATTGGTGATTGAATATAACACAAGGGTTAAATTGTTGCTATTAGTGCACACGTCAAAGAATATGGTGAAACTTCTCTTCTCTTATCCACATCCAAAGTGATTCATTCAATGAAAGAAATTTAGCATGTGTTCTATTCCAGTTTTCTTTTGTTTCTTGGGGCTATAGTATTTTCTTTTGACATGGTTCAGCAAATATGCCAACAACTACATGGATTATGGTCAGCTCCATTTCGCATCACAATGTCTATGGTTCTACTCTACCAACAACTGGGTGTTGCTTCACTTCTTGGATCTTTAATCCTAGTTCTTATGGTTCCGTTACAGGTTCAAAACTTTCTGCCTGCTGTTAACATACATTTCTAATTTTACAATTTCTTATCTGATAGTTATGTACAAGTTCTCTGTTTTTCAATGTTTTGTGATGACAGACATTTGTGATAAGCAAAATGAGAAAGCTAACTAAAGAAGGATTGCAGAGGACTGACAAGAGAGTCAGCCTCGTGAATGAAATCTTGGCTGCCATGGACACTGTGAAGTATGTCTGAATTTGAGTAGAATAATTATTAAATTTTCACCATTCACAATCAGTTTTTGACACTAAATTGAAAATTGTTTCAGATGCTATGCATGGGAAAAGAGCTTCCAGTCTAAAGTTCAAAATATACGCAATGATGAGCTGTCATGGTTCCGTAATGCTATGTTACTATCTGCTGTATGTTGCTTAACACGTTTTTTGGATTTTTCTTGTGCATATTTGTTTGAATGATGCCTTCAATCTTCACGATTTTATTAGATATTGTTTAAACTTACATTCACTATCAAGAACAGTAATCCTGTGATTTAGCGGATCCACATAACCAGTGGTTTTGACTGAATGCACTTTTACGTAGCTCAAAATGTGGTCTAACTACCAATTGTTCTTTTTATTTGTTTCGCACTTTTGCAGCACATATGTGTAACATCCATTTGTCCACACTTTTTACAGAATTTCTAACATATGCAGATATAAATGCAACACATAGATAGTCGTTTACACAGTTCCACAGCTGCTCAAAACACTTCTTCCGTTTGAACAGAAAGGAACTAAAATGAGAGTGACATCATCTTTCAATTATCTTATATATCTCATGTGTAGAAAAAGCAATGGAAGTGCTCACTGGATGCACAATCTCTAAAAGCATGTTATGGCATTTAAGGGAGAAACATTTCCTGTTGGTTTACAGCATAGATGGTCTTACATTATGTACTTTATATGCTGTATACAGTGCTAACCAAATGCATATCAAATTATCATACTTCTAGTATTCACTGTATGGAAATCCTTCATGTCCATTAATACACTAGTTTCCTTCTTTTGCAGTTCAACAGTTTCATACTGAATAGCATTCCAGTTGTTGTGACGTTGGTTTCATTTGGCACATTCACATTGCTTGGTGGAGAACTGACACCTGCAAGGGCATTCACATCACTTTCTCTGTTTCAAGTGCTTCGATTTCCTCTAAACATGCTTCCCAACTTGTTAAGTCAGGTTTTGTGATTTTCTCTGCATCACTGAACATTTGTGGTTATCTTTGTTGGTGTTATATCAATGGCTTGCATTGGATGAATTCATAAACCTAAGATGAGAATGATGTATTAACAGAATCCAACAAAAAGGATAAATGGAAATGTCTTAACTACTCAAATTAGTTTTTGAAAACATAATTGTCTAATGCTAATTTGTGTGGCAGGTTGTAAATGCAAATGTATCATTGCAACGCCTAGAAGAATTATTTTTAGCTGAAGAACGAATTCTAGCACCAAATCCACCTCTTGAGCCCGGGCTTCCAGCCATCTCAATCAAAGATGGATCCTTCTCATGGGACTCAAAGGTTAACTCCTGAGTTTCTCTCTGTATTTATTTTCCTGATGAATTGCATAGAGTATTTTCAGGCATTTAGGTTTTTTTTCTTCTCTTAGTCAGCAGATGTTGCTAGAATATTTTAGTTTCAGTGTGTACCATGACATTTTGAAGTTATATCAACTGATGCAATTGTCATTTGACTGAAATAAGCTAGCAAAAACATAAAGAGAAGCAAACTGTAAAGCTATTAGGAGTAGATAATGAAAAAGAAGGCCATATAATTCAATTGGTGTGACCTGATAACAATTGATAAATGGCCAAAATTGGTTAATTCACTTAAAAATGTCAAATGGGATTTCTATTGTATTTTTCAAACCTGCCTACAGTTGAGCAAACAGAAAACAGCTATGCAAGCACTCCACATTCGCTATGAGCCTTAACCTATATGCAAAACTGTGACTCCTGTTCATGAGGAAAACCATACACTATGACAAGTGGATCAAAAGGCACAATGGTTTGTGCTCTAGGTAAATCCAATATAAAAAACTGATAAAAGAAATGATATTTGATGTGCCACATTTTAACATGCTAGTTTTATAACAGTATCATTAGGCCTGATCAAGTTATCATGCAAGATGTCAACGCTCAAATTTGTATTTTCCATATGGGATAGCAATCTTACAAGTCATTTTTTTCCAGGTTGAGAAGCCTACATTATCAAATATCAATTTGGACATACCAGCTGGCAGCTTAGTTGCAATAGTGGGAGGTACTGGAGAAGGAAAGACATCACTAATATCGGCAATGCTTGGAGAGCTGCCTTCCATGGCAAACACTAGTGTTGTTATTAGAGGAACTGTTGCTTATGTACCTCAAGTTTCATGGATCTTTAATGCAACTGTAAGTTGCAACCTTCATTTTGTCTTCTAACTTCCCATTTCTCTTTGTATTAGTTGCAATTCTGCTGATTCTCAAGTCATATTCTGCAATTTACATACTTTCTGATCTAGAAAATTCATTCTCAGGTTCGTGACAACGTATTATTTGGCTCCAGTTTTGATGCCTCGAGATATTGGCAAACTATTGATGTAACAGCATTACATCATGATCTTGACTTGCTTCCAGTTAAGTGGATTTGCAAACTTATGTTAATGCTTCTTCTTTTGTTTAAGTTGAAATCTCTCTTAGATTATCACGTCATAATTATTTCTCAGGGACGTGATCTCACAGAGATTGGTGAAAGAGGTGTGAACATTAGCGGTGGGCAGAAACAAAGAGTTTCTATGGCTAGGGCTGTCTACTCCAACTCTGATGTATACATATTTGATGACCCCTTGAGTGCTCTAGATGCCAATGTTGGTCGCCAGGTATAAAATCTTTCCAGATACTAAAGCTCACCCCAGGTCTTTTTTTATTTTTTATTTTTTTTATCAGTGATGTAGTTTCTGTTACATTCTGTAGTGATATGTTTCAGTTTAATGAGCATAATGGTTAATTTGATGAGGTAACGTTATCTATTTGAAGGCCAACCAAACAAATGGAGGGAATTTTCTTATTTCGTTTGCTTTTTCTAGTATAGGACATGATTGTCACTGGCTCAATGACTTGAAGCTTCGAAGAATTTTTTTCTGGATAACACTGATCTAATCTCAAGTTATTTACAGGTTTTTAACAGCTGTATCAAGGAAGCTTTGCGAGGAAAAACCAGAGTTCTTGTCACAAATCAGCTACATTTTCTTCCACAGGTGGACAGGATTATTCTTGTTAGTGAAGGAACAATTAAAGAAGAAGGAACCTTTGAGGAACTCTCTAAGAGTGGCAAGTTGTTCCAGAAACTGATGGAAAATGCTGGGAAAATGGAAGAGATAGAAGAACAAGTACCAGAAGAAGAAGAGGACAGCAAAAAGTCAAAAGCAGAAGGAAATGAGATGAATGAATTACCACAAAATATAGGCCATACTATGAAAGGTAGAGGAAAAAAGTCTGTACTTGTCAGGCAAGAAGAAAGGGAAACAGGTGTTGTCAGTTGGAAGGTTTTGATGAGGTACTATAAAACATTATTTTCAGATGCATCCCTGGCAACATAATACTTGAAGTAATTCTTCATGACACCTTGGAATAAATCCCTATTCAAACTCACCTTATAAATGTTTGGTGATATCTTCCAAACAGTGAAATTAAACTTTCAAGTGAAAACTAATTTAATTTGATGGTAACTATTAAAGCAACTTAGAACTGAAAGGATAGAATTGTACCCAAGGTAGTGAAATTTTTATTTGAGAGCAGAAATGCAAGTTTAACATATCTTGTATTCCAAAACTGTGGACTTCATTGGGATACAGATGGGTGACTTAACTCTTTTTTATCTTGGCCGCTCCAATAATATGTCCTGATAAGGTAGTGATAACCGTATTGGTACTAGAGTTAGTAGCATGGTCATAAGTGATAACCGTTCTATTCTGTTTTGACATCTACTTTACTTGCCACAAGCATGATGACTTAGAAGATTTGCCCATAAATGTATTGCTTTTCATATTGCATTTCACGATTACACATGTTTATAAGTGCGTTTATCTGTTTTAATTGATTTGTCCACAAATACATATAAAATATATTCATTTACATAAAATGTTCGAGAAATATCTTTTAAAATTATTCCTAAGAAGAGAACAAAAGACTTTTAATTTGTGTAGTTTCAATTTAGTTAACCTCAATTTTTTTTTTCTTTGGGATGTTGGGCACGTTAATTCTTCAGACTTAATGCGTAATTTCATGTAATCATACTGTATATATTTTCAGGTATAAAAATGCATTAGGGGGCGCATTTGTAGTTATGGTACTGTTTGTGTGCTATATATCAACAGAAGTTCTTCGGGTTTCAAGCAGTACATGGTTAAGCTTTTGGACAAAACAAAGCACTTCAGAGGGTTATAGGCCCGCATACTATATTATTATTTATGCACTTTTATCACTTGGTCAGGTATGTCTGCTGTTAGTTAATGCTCTTTCAACCTGTTTCATCAAGTACTCAAAAAAATTGATTTTTTTCTCTATGATTTTGAAGAAAATGTTTGTACACATTATTATGTTATCCCTGAAATAAAAAATTATATTAGATTATGCTATAAAGATTGTTCTCCAAACCTGCAATTTGGACTAGCGTGTCCTTAAGTTAATTTCATTAGTTTCTTTTCCCATTGACTTAAAGAAAACAAGAGAGAGTAATGTAAAATTGTTTGCAGTTTGTATTGATTTAACAGGTTTGCTTCATATTTCTGGCTCAGGTAACAGTGACACTGTCAAACTCTTATTGGCTGATCAATTCCAGTCTTCGTGCAGCCAGAAGACTGCACGATGCAATGCTAAATTCAATCCTGCGAGCTCCAATGCTATTCTTCCACACTAATCCTATGGGAAGGGTAATCAATAGATTTGCGAAAGATCTAGGTGAAATAGACCGCAATGTTGCCAATTTTGCAAATATGTTCCTGAACCAAGTTTTTCAGCTTCTTTCAACATTTGCACTGATTGGCATCGTGAGCACAATATCCCTATGGGCCATAATGCCACTTCTCATCTTATTTTATGCAGCTTATCTGTACTACCAGGTATAATCTTCATGTCATTTTTGTATGACATTATCTGTGTCTTGTGTTCTTTTTTGCTTTCACATGTCATAAGCTATATCTTACCTAGTACAGCTTTCATGTTTCTAGTTTCTTCGGTGGGCAAATGATAAATAAACTGGCTCAGCTCATAAATAAAGGAACTTGGAATTGTAACAACATTTTGCTTAAGAATTCATGGACACACTTTGTCATAACTTTTGACATGTCCATTGGACAGTGGACTGTCTTGGTCGACTTGGGACATTGTCGTTCTGAGGTTCAATGTTGGAAGGTGGTAACTGGCCACTAGAAGGATAAATCCTGACTAATGGAAATATAGAGACACCATTCAGAATGTTATCTCTTTGTTAGGCTTCAGGGTTTCCTTTTCGTTGAAGAATTTTACATCAAAGGAATGGATTTCTTTGACACAATTGATATGAATTCAATTGAAAGGTCAAAATCATCAGAGAAAGAGAGAACTGTACCCTTCAGCTG
The DNA here is from genome assembly GCA_949671775.1 of Mallotus repandus. Classification (NCBI taxonomy): domain Eukaryota; kingdom Viridiplantae; phylum Streptophyta; class Magnoliopsida; order Malpighiales; family Euphorbiaceae; genus Mallotus; species Mallotus repandus. Next base: position 48,505 of record CATIWM010269045.1, read on the forward strand.
TCTTTTTTTCTGTTATTTATTTTCCTTAGTCTCATTACTTATCAATTCCTAGTTGTCTACATCTACAAGCTTCTAAATCCATTGGAATTATATGATTTCTTTATGTCATTAATCTCTTGGTCAGATGCAAGCTTCATTAACTTATATTTTGTGCAGAATACCTCCCGTGAAGTAAAACGTCTAGATTCCATCACCAGATCTCCGGTGTATGCACAATTTGGAGAAGCATTAAATGGTTTGTCAAGTATTCGTGCATACAAGGCATATGATCGGATGGCCAACATCAATGGCAAGTCTATGGACAATAACATCAGATTCACCCTTGTGAATATAAGTTCAAATCGCTGGCTTACCATAAGATTAGAAACATTAGGAGGGATCATGATTTGGTTGACTGCAACCTTTGCAGTCTTGCAGAATAGCAGAACAGATAACCAGGTGGCATTTGCATCGACAATGGGTCTACTCCTCACTTATACTTTAAATATTACCAATTTGTTGAGTAATGTTTTAAGACAAGCAAGTCGAGCAGAAAATAGTTTCAATTCAGTTGAGCGTGTTGGAACATACATAGAATTGCCTTCTGAAGCCCCAGCTGTAATTGAGAGCAATCGTCCTCCACCTGCATGGCCTTCTTCAGGATCAATCAAGTTTAGGGATGTTGTCTTACGTTATAGACCCGAACTTCCTCCAGTCTTGCATGGATTGTCCTTTTCAGTTTCACCGAGCGAGAAGCTAGGAATAGCTGGGAGAACTGGAGCAGGAAAATCTAGCATGCTTAATGCATTGTTCCGAATAGTAGAACTGGAAAGAGGAGAAGTCATTATTGATGGCTGTGATGTTTCTAAGTTTGGACTAACGGATTTGAGAAAAAATCTTAGTATCATACCACAAGCACCTGTTCTTTTCTCAGGTACTCTGTGAAAAACTAAATGTTATATTTTTTACAGTATTTTTTCCAGCCCTATGTTGCCTTTCAAATTTCTAAAGATAGCATGCTTTTATTTCTGCTCTTCTATTGTCTTTTTTTTTTTTCAACTTTGAACCGTTTTCCTATTTATGTATACAATGTTAGTATCTGACATATCAGAAATTAATTGGACAAAATCTAGGCACTCCAGTTTGAATTAACTCTAAACACTTCTACATTCATGCATGTGCATAGCACCATCTACAGGCAATTATGAGATCTTGTGTTTGTGCAAATGGATGACAAATTACAAGGATGCCAATATTCTAGTTGTTCTTTTCTACAGGAACCGTGCGGTTTAATCTTGATCCATTTAGTGAGCACAATGATGCGGACCTGTGGGAAGCTCTGGAAAGGGCACATCTGAAGGAAGTCATCAGGAAGAATGCTTTTGGTTTAGATGCTGAGGTATATCTCTTAATATTTTTATATAGCTACCTTATTCAAGTGATAACTCATTGCATTTCATATAACAAAAAGATTCACAAATATTTGCCAAAAAAATAATGTCAAACTTATAGACAAACAAGTGGAGAGTAAGCAGTCATATTTTTCTTTGAAAAAATTAGTATTGGTCTTTCTATGTTAATTTTACTGCAGGATGAAAAATATGTCGCATATACATTTATGGTCACTGACTGATATCCATTTCTTGTATAAAGGTCTTGGAAGGAGGTGAGAATTTCAGTGTTGGACAGAGGCAATTACTAAGTCTTGCTCGAGCATTACTACGTAGATCAAAGATTCTTGTTCTTGATGAAGCAACTGCTGCTGTTGACGTCAGAACTGATGCTCTTATTCAGAAAACCATTCGAGAAGAATTTAAATCCTGCACAATGCTTGTTATTGCGCACAGGCTAAATACCATCATTGATTGTGACAGAATTCTTGTGCTTGATGCTGGTCGGGTATGCCTCAAAACAATTTGTCCCAGAAATATGCTAGTTGCCTACATGCTGTAACCAACCTCATTGAACAACAATAATCCCAAAAGTTAATAGTGTCCAAAAAGCAAGAAATAAATTAAGTAAATAAAAAATAACTCGTTATCCAGCTCATCGTATCTTTATTTAGAAACTGTCGAGATTCAGGGTTATTCATACAATAAATTTTTTAAGCTTTTATATTAAGAATCTTTTACCTTTCCTTCCAGGTTTTGGAGCATGCTACCCCAGAGGAGCTGCTGTCAAATGAAGGAAGTGCGTTCTCTAAGATGGTTCAGAGTACCGGACCTGCAAATGCTCAGTACTTGCGTAGCATAGTATTTGAAGCAAAAGAAAACAAACTCAGTAGACAAGAAACAAGGAGGGCTGATGGCCAGAGGAGATGGATAGCCTCTTCAAGATGGGCTGCTGCTGCACAATTTGCCCTTGCCATTAGCCTCACCTCTTCACAGAATGATCTTCAAAGGTTAGATACTGGAGATGACAGCAATATACTCAACAAAACAAAAGATGCAGTGATAACGTTGAAGGATGTCCTGGAGGGAAAACACGATGAAGTAATCGAGGAAACACTAGAACAGTACCAAGTTCCAAGAGATGGATGGTGGTTCTCTCTTTACAGAATAGTTGAAGGTAAAACATAATATTCACTGCAAAAATAATTTGCACAGAAAGATTTCCATTACAGGGTGATAATGATTTTATCTATTGTTTCTGATTCAAATATGGTTACTCTTGTCTCAGGTCTTGGCATGATGAGCAGGTTGGCTTACAACCGGCTTCAACAATTAGAATATGATGATGATACGATCAACGAATCCCTTTCTTGGGACGATGTTGAAAGTTAGGGAACAACTGGAGAAAATGATGATCGGCTGTTGTGGAAGGTAAGCAGCTGAACTAGGGAAAAGTCTCTGGCTGCTTTCTTGGATTAAAATTTAGAAGACAACCAAGCAAAGGCATGGTACATTAGATGACACACCATTGACAGTCGAGAATAGCTCTCTGCTTGTAGCTTTGTAATATTAGTTTGTAAATGCAAAGGATCTTTATTAAAATGCCCCAAAAATTCACCTCAACAACTAAAATATCCCAACTTTTTATTTATTACTCCCATGCCCAAAAAAAAATTACTCACGAAAAATAAAAAAATTACAGAAAACAAAAAAAAACTCAACGCAAAACAATATTCATCTTCGTTTCTTCTTCGATTTTTTTCTTTTTTCTTCATAGGGAGATCCAATTGTTCATTCCTCTTTTCTTTCCCTAGGTTTTTGATTCGTAGTTCTTGATTCTTGATTGAACCAGTGATTTCAGTATTGTATTTGCCTTTTTGAATTTGGGATTCTTTGAGAAAGGCAATGGCGGCTTTAGCACTTGGAATTTCTGTCCGTAAATGTGATTGGAAATGTAAAAATGAGCATGTGTGTGGAAACATGTACCACTGCAAACTAACTGGTCTCACTCACATTTGTGACAAGAACTGTAACCAGCGAATTTTGTATGATAACCACACTTCCCTTTGCCGAGCCAGCGGTCGGATGTTTCCCCTTTCCCTTGATGAGAAGCAGGCTGTAAGAGGAGTCCACAGGAAGATTGAGGCCGACAATTTGTCCAGAGACAACTGTCCCTTGAAGCGCAGGCAAGATGCACAGTTTCATCCTTCTCCTTTCGAGAGATCCTTTTCTGCTGTCAGTCCAATCTGCAGCCAAGTCGGGGATGGCATGGATATGAGCTAGATTTATCTATTCTATAACTGAAATGACTGGATCTCCTTTTACTCATATTGTTCCGTTGCAATCTTTCCCTTTTTCTTTTTCTTTCCATGGAACAAAATGGACTAGTGATGCTTGATGTAAGTGGTGGACCTGATGAGTCCTCCATTCTGTAGGATTTATATATTTCTTGTCATGTTTAATGTTATCTAGTTCTTACATTAGCATAGCTGGACTTTGTGGGAATCTCGAACAGGCTCTAATCACTTATGTAACTTGAATTTAACTTAGTTTCTTTCTAGTCTTATTAATTAATAATAAAACAAGAAGAAAATACCACTAGCAAATAGGATTTGGCATTGACTATCAATTAATTGTTCATGCAAATTATTACTAGAAAGTCATGAAATTCATTATCAATAAAGAGTCAGTTTTCAATTTTTTAATTACCTTGGCACACCAGCCAGCCCACATATCATCATATCTGCCAATAGGTTGACCTTCACCCATGAGTACAAAGTACATAGCACAGTTTATTAACATTATTTAATTATAAACAAGCAAGATAATTTTTAATATGTGTTAATTTTATATATGTTTTTTTTTGTTTTATTATTATTATAAATACATACAAAGTGTTATAAATTGACAAAAACATATATAAAATTATTATATCAAAAATGTAAAATAAACATAAAGTATTCCAAAATAAATTTGAATTCGTACAATTTTTTAAAATGAAAATATCAGTCATTATTTTAATTAATTAATTTTAAAAATGAATCGGAAACAAAAAATAAACTAAACGGATACCAAAAAAAGAATCCGAAACCAAAAATAAACCAAATGCATACAAAAAATGAATCAAAAACCAAAAATAACCAATAACAGATTCAAAGAAAATCAAAATAATAACTCTCCTTCAACTATGAAATATTTGGATATAAAATAAAGATTGCATAAATACAACAAACATACAAAAAAAAACTTTGTGATACAACTATATTTTCATTAATAAAATAAAAAAGTATCAAATTTAATTAATTAATTTTAAAAATGAATCAGAAACCAAACATAAACCAGAAGGATACAAAAAAATGAATCGAAAACAAAAAATAAATGAAAAGGATACAAAAAATAATCAAAGACCAAAAATAAACCAAAA
>CATIWM010269082.1:0-10151 GCA_949671775.1 Mallotus repandus
AGTTTTTATTGTGCACATGTCATCACCATCTCTTGGCTCTAGATTTTTCACTAAAGCAAGAGAGGTTGGAATGATGAGTGAAGGCTATGTTTGGATTATGACAGACGGTTTGACTAATTTCTTGAGTTCGTTAACTCCTACAGCCATTGAATCAATGCAAGGTGTACTGGGTGTTAGACCTTATGTCCCAAGAACTAAAGAGCTCGAAAATTTTCGACTTCGATGGAAAAGAAAATTCCAGGAAGATAACCCAGAAGGCGATGATGCTGAATTGACCATTTTTGGACTATGGGCATATGATGCTGCCATTGCATTGGCCATGGCAATTGAGAAAGCAGGGACTGCAAATTTTGGCTTCCAAAATTCAAATGCTTCCAGCAATTACACCGACCTTGCAGTTCTTGGGACCTCTCAAAATGGTCCAAGGCTTGTTCAAGCATTGTCAACTACCAGCTTCAAAGGTCTTACAGGAGATTTTGTTTTTGCTAGTGGACAGCTGCCACCATCATCTTTCCAAATAGTTAATGTTATTGGCGATGGAACGAAAGGACTTGGATTTTGGACACCCAAAAATGGAATTGTCAAGAAAATGAGCTTAGCAATTAATACAAGTGCGTATTCTACATCTAAATCCAATCTTGCTTCCAATATATGGCCGGGGGATTCAACATCTGTCCCCAAGGGTTGGGAGGTTCTAACAAGAGGGAAGAAGTTGCGAATTGCAGTGCCGGTAAAGGAAGCTTTCAGCGAATTTGTAAAAGTGACAACAGATCCTAGTACTAATGCCATAAGTGTCACAGGCTACTGCATAGATGTTTTTGAAGCTGTAGTGAAAGCATTACCTTATGCTGTGAGTTATGAGTACATCCCCTTTGCCAATCCTGATGGTAGCAGTGCAGGAACTTACAATGATTTGACCTATCAAGTGTATTTAGGGGTAAATCTTCTAAATCTTTCTTCTTGCACCTTTTTTTTTTTAATACCAATTCCACATAAGATTAGGCAGCATAATGCTGTGACTTTTTTCCTGCTTCTGCAATAACAGAAATTTGATGCTGTTGTGGGAGATACAACAATAATTGCCAACAGATCTTCGTATGTGGACTTCACGTTGCCTTACACAGAATCAGGAGTTTCAATGATAGTGCCAATAAAAGACAACGAGAGTAAAAATGCATGGATGTTCTTAAAGCCTCTGACATGGGATCTATGGCTAACAAGCTTCTGTTTCTTCGTTTTCATTGGACTAGCTGTTTGGGTTCTTGAACATAGAATAAATGAAGACTTTCGAGGACCCCCTTCGCATGAACTTGGCACTGCCTTCTGGTTTTCCTTCTCGACCATGGTTTTCGCCCATCGTAATTTTCCTTCCCCATTTGAAGTTTAACTTTAGTAGTGTATCATACTTTTTGCTGAATATATGCTCTCTGTTCTCCATGCTTATAACCATATTTACAGGGGAAAGAGTGGCTAGCAACTTGGCAAGAATAGTAGTAATCATATGGTGTTTCGTGGTATTGATTCTGACTCAAAGCTACACAGCCAATTTAACAAGTCTCCTTACTGTCCAGCAGTTCATGCCTACTGTAACCGATGTTCATCTGCTTATAAAGAGTGGAGAGAATGTAGGCTACCTGCAGTACTCTTTTGTTCTGGGAATCTTGAAAAACTTGGGTTTTGACGAATCTAAACTCAAAGTGTACAATTCCACTGAAGAGTGCGATGAACTTTTCATGAAAGGAAGCAGGAATGGTGGCATTGCTGCTGCATTTGACGAAGTACCATACATAAAGCTGCTTCTAGCAAAGTATTGCTCCAAGTATACTATGGTTGAGCCCACATTTAAGACTGCAGGCTTCGGATTTGTAAGTTCCCAAACTCAGAAGCCTCGTTATCCTAGAGACAACACCAGTGTCACTTACACATATGTACATGGTTTCTTCTGTTTTGCGTGTTTCAGGTCTTCCCTAAAAAGTCCCCATTAGTATCTGATGTATCAAGGGCGATCTTGGAAGTGACACAAGGAGATGCAATGAAGAGAATTGAGAAAACATGGTTCGGAAACCAGAATAGCTGTCCAGATCCTAGCACCACAGTTTCTTCCAACAGCCTTAGCGTCCAAAGTTTCTGGGGCTTATTTCTAATCGCTGGAATAGCTTCAGTTTTAGCTCTGACAATATTCGCAGCCATGTTCATGTACGAACATAGGCAAGTCTTCAGATCTTCGGATTCAGAGTCTTCGATATGGGGTAGAATTGTGGATTTGTTTAGAATATTCAACCAAAAGGACTTGAAATCGCATACATTTAGAAAGAGCCAAGTGAATGAGATAGATGTTAGTCCTAGCATAGGCTCTCCAAGTCCGTCAATATATTCGGTCGGCTCAGATTTTCCCCCAGAACAGGGGAGACCTTCAGTAGAATACTGCCATCCGAATCCGAGTGAGCAACCAACACAACAAGTGGTGCTAAATATCGAGCTTGTGAACCGCCAACAAGTTCCAAACCCATGACCTTTTCAATGCCATGAAGCGAGTTTTCGCCATTTGGGTACTTGTGGTTTTTATATATGTTAATTAACATAAGAGCTTGCACAATCTAAAATGTAACTTTGGTCACTGTCTTCCAAACTTCCTATTGTAGATAGTATACAGTTTGGAAATTTCATGAACAAATTGCGGGGAATTTTTTTTTTTTTTTTGAGAAAAAAAAATTGCTGGGAATTTCCTTTAATTAACCTACTTGTAAATCAATTTCCATTTCTGTTAAAATACTAGAATTGCGACTGTGACCATGACAATTGATTATTAAATAAAATTGTCTTTTTTCTATTGATTTTCTCCTCCAAACTGTTGAATTCAAGATATATAAGAAATTGAATTTGAATTCGTTAAATTCATCTAATTAATCAACGTAAAGGTGCCTAGCTGGAAATTTAATTCAGCGTATTTATATAAGTATGGTGAAAGAAAAGTAAATAAAAAATTAATTCCAAGTTAATATTTTCCTAATGTTCTTGTTCGATGTTGTTGTCAGTCAGCCGCAAATTATACCTTGGACCCTTATCCATAATACTCTATGTGCCTTTTAGTTTTCATATGTGTGTTGCCGTGTTATTTTTTCTTCTTGCGCATCTTCTTCTTCCTCTTTCCTCTCTATGAAAAAAGAAACTGTAAGTCTTCTTCGTGGCAAAAGCTCAACCCTGACTCTGCCTAGAAGAAACAAGTAATCAAATAAAAAGGAAATAAGAATGTAATGTGAAATGAAACTTACAAGTCTCAGATGCTAAATGAAAGAAATTAAAAGCAGTTTTTGGGTTCACATTATTTGGTCCAATGGCAAGAAAATAATGATCGAAGTCATGAGGAGAAAGATGAAGAAGGATTTCTTTATATTTAGAAGAATCAAAAGATGGATTAGAAAAAACAAAAAAAAAATTGATTAAACTCTGATTCTAAGCTTTTGTTGCTGTTGTTGTTTTGACAAAAACGAAGGTAGTTGTTGTGAATGTGTTTGATGGTTTTGTTGTTAGATTGTGGATGTTATACAAGTCAAGAGATGAGTTATTGAAGGACTAAAAAAGGTGGGTTTAAGTATGGAGAACCTTCTCAAATCCATTGAAGATTGCATTTAAAGAGGTTCAAAGTGAATAAAAAGAAGACATTATGCCAGTGCTCAAGTGAAGATTTATGGACCTACAGGTGAAGGTTCATGAATATAAAGGTAAAGGTCAATGAACCTAGAGGTAAAGGTCAATTCCTTATTGGGGACTTCAATAAATTGAACCAAACTGGTAGTAGCACCAGAGCTTTTAATTGCTGCAACAACATTTACAACAGTAAAGGTGAGCTGGTCAGACTAACAAGAACCTGCAAAAGTTTGCACTCAATAGTTGGGCCAGTGTTGCTAATTAGATGAAGTAGGTTATGTACTATGTCTTCGAAGACCAGAGTCTGATTCTCAGACCCAACATAAATGGAATCAAATTTGTAGTCTGAGTTCACAATGTTGGCAAGGATTGTTCTAGAGATCTCCTTCAGCCATATAGGAAGAGTTCCAACTTTGAAGAGGTCCTTAACTAGAGGAGGAAGAATTCCTGCTTCAATCAACACCTTGGCACTTAGCTCACAAGATGAGTTCTGGTTCAGAGCTTTCAAAGCAGCTCCTCTCGACTGTATGTTACAAGTTCTCATAATTTGGATTAGAGATGAACCAATAGTTCTAGCAACATGAATTTTCACCTTATTATTCAAAACCAGTTCACTAAGGTATGATGCCATGGACAATTTTGTATCTGGTGGTCCTGCAGCATCACCATTCCGGGTATTTATCTACATGACAAGAACATTTTATACTATTTAAGCATACAAATTTAGGTTTGACTTGGAAAACAACATCAAATAGTAGATACAAGCATATAAGAGTAAGGCCAATATTAACAAGCTCATTTTTTTCCCTCCTCACATTGAGAGGAAAAAAGAAATTCAATTCAATAAATCCCCACATTGAACCACATATGATAAGAGATGTAACAAATATTGGTAGCAAGCCTTAAGAAGAGAGACACATATACCTATCAGTAGGTATCACTACATAAGATATTACTAGCGGAGAAAGCAGGAAAAGCATAAAAACTAAACAAATAAATATGATGAAACAATATATTAAAACTATTGACCTTAGCAATAATCAATCTTGATTTTTATCTTAAAAAACTTGATTTTGAGCATTTAACATGTTTGTTTAAGTGTGTACAAGCTAGGACTATAATAGAAATCAAAATGAAGCTAAGCATGATTTTGGGCTAAATCGACCTTTGGGATTCCAGGAAGATTTTGAAAGTCTTATACTTTTTAAATGAGAAAGTTTTACTCTTAAAATTTAAAGTATACATCACAAGCTTTCCAAATTGATCTTACTTGTTAAAATTTGAATTCATTTGGGTCTGTAAATCTTCAGTTAAAATCAGCATATGCAGTTTTCATTTCAATATGAGCAGCTCTTAGTATTTCAACAATATCTTGAGCTAAAGATTTCCAATTGAAGTAATTAAAAGTGATATGGAAATATAAGACAAATATCTACAACTTTCATGAAGAAATATAAGGCTTATTAGATCTTATTCAATATCAAAAAGTCATGATCCCGACCGAGACCATGCAAGTCCTGACCGGGGCCAAAATTGCATCAAATTGAAGAATTTAACCAGAACATATCTTGGGCCAATGTCCTGACTGGGAAAAGTTTGATCCAGAATGGGATCAGGTCAGTCACAACTAGGATCAAAGCTATCTTCAAACATAACGACTATAACATATATATTTTTGAATATCCCGACCAGGATCAGGGTGATCACAACCGGGACCAATGTTTTTAGCAAGCTAAAAGTCTAAATTTCATCCAAATGAAGTTTGAATTTATTGGAAACAAAATTATTGTTTCTAAACACTATAATTGGATTGCTCAACTATAAATACAACCTCTGAAGATCATTTAGAGGTTAAGAAACTTATTTTTAATTTATACATTCTCAAGCATTCAATTAAAGCTCTAAATTCTCTTTAATTCATTCTTGTATTTGATAAACTCTTGTGAGAGTTTGGTGAGTGTTAAAATAGAAATTCTTATTCTTCTATTTTCTAGGGTTAAAGAAAAGGGAAGTGATGTTATGTTCTAAAGGAATTGGTTTAAGTGTTTAGCCATTAAAACACTTGGGAATTTGATTTTAGTTTAACCCTTCAAAAAATTTGTGAATCGGTTTTTGAGTGAGCCTTGAAATCTCAAGTTGTAAGGTTTGAGTTGAGCCTAAAACTCAAGTTGTAAAAATCAATCTAAGGGAATAGATTGTGGTGATTCAAAATCCTAACTTGGGGATAAGTTAAGTGGAGACGTAGGATTGTTGAGAATCCAAACTCCTTAAATACTTATGTTCATGATTCTTCTTTCTCAACATTCTTTCATTTTTGCTTATTTGTTTTTAAGTTTTGATTTTTGTTCGATAGCCCTATTCACCCCCCCCCCCCCCTCTATAGGGCATTTTCAAAAACTATAATGAATTTCCAATCAATAACAAATGAACCTCTACTTTATAACTAATGAACATGTATGCACAAACTAATGAACATCAAGTTATAACTAACGCAAACATATAAATTCAAGTCCTTTCCATTTTCTCAGCCTACTTTTTGAATCAATTACATTGGCATTTAGTTTACATGATATAGTTTCCTGCAATAGAAAAAAAAAAGAATTAAAAAAAATCCAAAAATCTAAATTTTTGACAATTAAAGCTAATCATGAAACAAGGTTTGCTCCAACATTTTACTGAATTTAAAGCTCCCAAGGCAGAAAATAGTCCACATGTCCCTGTTTGTGATTCAAAGCTCACAAGGTTGCTTCAAGATTCATTTAGAGGGACAACAAGAACTTCACTGGTAATTACTATTGGTCCATCTCCACGCCATCGAGGAGAAACAACAAGTACCATAATGTTTGGACAAAGGGCAATGAAGGTGGAGAATATGTTGAAATAAAGGAAGAATTTGATTATAAAAGTTTGGCTAGACGATTGGACATGCAATTAGAAAAACTCATTGCAGAACATGAAAGGCAGAGAAAGAATTTGAGGGGGAAATTGAAACAATAACTATAGAAGCACGACATCAGGCTTCTGAGGTTGAAAAGAATTATGCAGATGCGTTGCAAAAGGAAAGATTGAATAATATATTACACCAAAAATTATCTATGTGATATTTTGATACACCAAATAGTAAACAACAAGCATCAGATGTGCCTCATGAAGGGTAAAAGACCATAGAGGAAAAGCTGTAAATCCTAAGAAATCTAGTGAAAAATGCATAAATAGATTGGATGTACTGTAAAATCTAGCGACTAATTTATAAACATATTGGGTGCAAACTATTGTTTTATTTATTAGGAAATCATTTTTGGATAAATATATTTTTTTCATGATATTAAGAGGAAAATATTAATGAAACTGCAGGTCGATGAATATGCAAGTGAAGGTTAGTGAATATACATTATTTAAGTAATGATAATACATGTTTAATTGGTCAAATAGTATAGGTTCATTTATTAAATCATGAAGGTTCATTAGTTATCAACTATATATTCATCACTTTTAATACTCTAATTTATTATTTTATATAGGTTCATCGGTAAAAAACTAAAAGTTCATTGGACATAATATATAGGTCCATTAACTATACATTTCATGTTCATCAAAAATAACAAATCAATTTACTGATCTTGGATATTTTTTTTAACCAAAAGATCTTGGATTATTTGAAGAAAGCAAAATTCCACACTTACATGTACGCAAATCTCACTATTTCTTCTTTTTTAATTAGACCTTGGTAATTCGCCGCCTTTCCATTGGTCATAACTTATCTTGAATCTTTATATGAAATTTAAGCAAAGCAAGAATTGTTAGATAATAGTTCTTATTTCGCGATGGAGATAAAGCCAAAAAAATAGAAATTATTGTGATGACAACAATATGGGGTTCATGCAATAGAGATAAAGCCAGGAAAATGAGAAGACTTATAATAAAGATGAATAAACAAGAACAATAAAGGTGGCGGAGACAGTGGTGGCAACACCACCGGTAGTAGCAGAAGAGAAAGAGCTAAAAGAATCATGAAAATAATCGATCTCAACATCAATCCTTAACTACAAGAAAACACAAAAATTATGCCTCTTCTGAAACCCTTAAACGATGATGGTGTTGGTGGTCTTGATCTTGATCTTGATCATGGTGTTGATGATCAAATTTGCTACTGATCATAAAGGCTGTCAATTGCCATAGTAGTGCTGAGGAATACAGGCACTACAAAACAAAATAAAAAGTGGAGAAGACGTTAAAAAATAAAAACATAAAAAAAGCGCATATTAAGTCACATGTGTGATGGACTCTGGTCCATAATGCAATATGGACAGGGGTCCATGTTATAACAATTGCCAGTCAGCAGACTCAAGTAAAACCTAAATAGCCCTTTAAAAAAAAGTAAAACTCGAATAGAAGTTAACCTAATATAGGATTATGTGTTTTAAATTTTTGTTGTCATAACCTCAGATTAAGCAAATTGTAACATAACTAAAGTTGTTTCTAGAAATTAAAGGAGCGATCAAGTGTGGCTTATAATAATTAAGTTGTCATTGTTGCATAGGATTTTTACTAAAATGCCCCAAAAAGTTACCTCAACAACTAAAATATCCCAACTTTTTTTTATTACTTTCATGCCCCAAATCACAACAAAAATTACATGCGTGCACCTTTTGACGGAAAAAAATTACGGAAATAAAAAAAAATCTCTGCATCTTCTTCATCTTTGTTTCTTCTTCCATTTTTTTCTTTTATTCTTATGTTATTGATAATTTTGTTAATATATATCAGATGTGAAATTTTGTAGAGTAAAGTTGATGGTTTTGTTATCATCACCGACTAGGATTGGCTTATTTTTCCCATGTTCTATTTTGATTCTCATATCTGTGTTCTTACTTTCTAATGACAAAAAACAACCTTTGCATGTACAAATTGAAAAAGTGTCCTCCATGGATGTTCATAGAGCAGAACCATCAACTCAATCTCTAACACTAGATGTGAAACGAGCTGAGTCTTCTCTACAGCATGTGAGAGCTCTTAATACTCAATTTGCCAAGTCCACATTTCTTTAGTTTTCATAATAGCTCTCTTGTCCTGATTTATTATCTTGCAGCGTTTCTTTAAAAAAAAATTAAAGTTTGACTGGATTACTTCTTTAAACTCCACTAATGGGTATTTGGAGTATCTAGTTATATTGTCTTTACTGCTGTTTGTTGTTCAAGATTACCAAGTATTTATTGATGATTACATTACATGGATTAAATTGTGAAGGCTAATTGAAGTTCAGCAAATTAGTCGATAAATTGGCTACTAATTAGTAGCAGTGTAATTAATGACTGATTCTTTGATTATATTATAATATTTGCAAATTGTATCACTTGCATTTTGTATTGTATTGTAACATAAAAATATAGTTGTTCTTTCTTGCTAGTTCATGTTATTGTCAGACATTTCCAAACCAATGAATAAAGAATTATTCAATCATTCCATATTACAAGCAAACTCCCCTTGTCAATGCCCACTTCAAGTTTCACAATTTTTTTTTGTTAAAGTTATCAATTGAATTGCATATCAGTTATATGAATAAGGTATTGTATCTCTGTATTGGATTTTAAATAAAAACCTTTCCAATAAAATTTAAGCAGTTGAGTGTCTTATGCTTCAGAGATGCTGATTTACTTGCAATGCCATGCGTTGAATTTATTTAAAAATTATTGGCATCATGTTCTTGCAATGGGCCATAAGGAATCAACCCATCAATAAGTTTGATATGAAATTAATGAAGTCCAAATTGCCATTTGGTTTGATCCACAACTCACGAGACATCAAGAAGTTAGTTCAGCACAATAAAGAGCAAGAAATGTGGAAGAGTTGTTGCCTAAAAGGAAGTTGCAATTTGGACAGTGAGAAAAAGTGGATGAAGAAATGCAAAATATGGCCAAAAAAGTAGGAAATAACTGTTTGTTGCCTAGTTATAAATACAAAGAATGAAGATTGCATAGGGAGAGAACAGTTCCACATTCAAAAATAAAAATACTTGGATTGTTCAAGCTGTCAATTGTTCATTTTCTCTTGCAATGTATGCTAGCTTTTTTTGTTTATTTTTTCTTAAAAATGTATTAGAAACAAAAAATAAACATAAAGTATTCTAAATTATTGTATCAAAAAAGTGAAATAAATGTAAAGTATTCTAATATATATATATATATATATATATATATATAATTTTAGGGTAGTCAATAAAATGGTGAAGTGGAGTGACAATTTAGTTTTTTAAAATTTTAAAGTGATTAGAATACAAATTCTAAAAGCATGAAATCTAAATTATTTTTTATTTATTTTACTTTTACTTCAAAAACATATTCAAAGAAAATAAAAAATAAATTAAAAACAGATTCAAAGAAAATAAAAAATAATAAATCTCCTTATATGATGGAATACTTGGACATAAAATAAAGATTGCATAAATACGACAAAAATACAAAAAAGAAGCTCTCTGCAACTACATTGCCATTAATAAAACAAAA
>CATIWM010269096.1:0-14433 GCA_949671775.1 Mallotus repandus
TTCATGACAAGGAATTGTAAGACCACCCATTGGATGATTGAATCCAAACTCTTCCTCAGCTTGGTGAAGCAGATCTTTAAAAGAAGGATGGTTCAAGTATGATATTGGAACAACAAATCTTTTCCTGTGTATCTCTCCAACATACACTGCAACATGACCCTTAGGTACACTATTATAATTATTTGACTGGTTTATTGCATGAAAAGATTGCTTCTTGAGAATTTGCTTTGCACTTGTTATCATGGATGGCAACCTAATACCCATTTTCAGATCTGAAATGGTGTTATTGTTCTTGGCTATTTGGTTGAGAAGGGAGAAGAAAAAACTGCATATGTAAGGAGAAAATTTGAAGTTGTATTCTGTGTTGGTGAAGATTTTGGGGTTATGATGTGTATTTATAGAGAAAGTTTTGGCAGCTGGGATGTGAATTGTTAGAGGACCCACTACATCAGAGTCGCACATGGCTAGGCTTTTGTGGAGATTATATTTTATTTTATAATGTATTTGCACAGAAATGTTGTCCGAGTCTCTTGACTTTATGATGATTATATAAATTTGATAATTATTAGAAGTTTCTCTTTTCAAAATTTTTGCATATTAATCAGAGTAATATCAAATTATCGGATATACAATATATATTATTATAATAGATCTGTAGTAGGTAAAATTTTTTTATGGGTTTTAAAAATTTTAATTTATCTTTCATTCATTTAAATAATTTTAAAATTAATATGCATGTGGTTTGAATAATTTAAAATTAAGGGATATTTGATTTATCATTTATAATTATATCAAATATATAGTATCAATTAACTACTAATTATCAATTATTAACTATTATCAACGATTAATAATAATTATCGGCTATAACAAACAACTTAGCTAACATTTCTTAAGGTATTGAGAAATTATCAAATTTAAATGTTGAGATATTTAATAAGTTGAAATTAAAATAAAGATAGACCTTGGTTTTATTTAAAAAAAATAAGGCCATTTTTTAAAAATGTATTTAAGTCTTATCCAACCATCTTCTATATGTGTGGTGATGATGCAGAGAGCCGACATTGTTTGTTGAGAGTGTTGGTCCAAGTATGCATGCATTAACACTAGAGCTGGCGTCACTGTGCATGGACCGTCTCTACTTTAAAGTCTAAACAGACGGCCACGGTGCTACAAAATTTGGAGTTCAAATGAAGCACACAACAAAAGATTCTTATAAACCAACAAAAAAAAAGTGTGGATCTTTTGATCTTAATGTACAAGAAGGGGTGAGTTTTTTTTTTTTTTTTTTTTTTTTTAAAGAATAGATATTCAGAGCTCACTTCCATTTATAACTATAAAAACAACAATAATATTTAATAATTAATTTAATGTGTTGTATATACCGTAGTTCAAATTTGAAATATCTTTAAATGAACTATTTTGAATGGATTGTTTTAATAAAATTAGTTCATGCTCAATTTTGCTTTCCTCTTTGTTGCTGTTTTTTTGCAAGGAACATCTATAGCACTTGGGACACATAATCTGATCTTGATATCCGCACTCTAGCTAGTTAATTGAAAATTTTTCTTCGTAAAAGTTTTCGTGCAATTAACTAAAAATCATTTATTTGAAAATTAATCTATAATGTGTTGTTTTGTAAGAGAGAGTTATAATTTTTTGAGTGAAACTTTTTATAAATGAGAGATAATAATTAATATGATCGATTAAAGTAATGAATTATAACACTAAAAAAATCATAAATTTTAACTACCACATAGTGGTAAGTCTTTAAAGTTCAAAAAATAGTTATTTTGTTTTGAATTTTTTTAAAACTATATTTTTATATGATTTTAAAGTTTTTATATCTAACCAACTGGTTTTAGGAATTGTTTGGTTCATATTTTGTTGATCCTTTGCATGATCAAGGTCTTGATCAATCTCAATTCAACCTTTTTTTTTTGAGTTTAACAAATAATTTTGAATCATTAATGCTCTTTGATCAAGTGTGTTTATAAATTTAGGCACACAATTATACTCAACAAGAGCAAATTTAATTGACTGAGCTTTGAAATATATTTAAGGACATTTGAATCACACTTGAAGTCTTCAAAGACCTCTAAACATGTTCCTTTAAGCATGGGAAATGAACCAAGTGCAAAGGAGTGTGTTCGGAGGCAAAACAAACAAGTTTAAGTGAGAACAGCCTACGCTCATGGTCCGCTCACGATCCCAAGCACACCATGAGCGTACCCCTCACAATCCTAATGTGCCTCATGCTCTAAATGAGAGAAAGAAGGCCGCCACGTTCACGATCTACGCTCATGATCCCAAGCAGACCGTGAGCGTCACTTACGGCTCAAAAATCCTTGACAGCCCCAAGGCCTGTGGTGCATGCACAAGGTTAAGAAAATTCGACCAAAGCAAGCAAATGTGGGATGCTTACTGTCTAGACCAAGGAAAGTGCTTAAGAGCTCATGGGAAGGCTTTTGAACGTGCTAGAGGCTTATGGAGAATGCCTAAGGCTGAGTGCTGGCAGCCTTGCCCAATGAGCCATTCAGAAACTTCCATTAAAGAGCAAGAGTGCCCAACATTTTGGAAGCTTCCTATGTATTGCTGCCTGCATTAGGCAATTCTGCCACACTCTAGAAAGTTTCCTTGTTCTTGTATATATATTAAGCTACACTCTAAAATGTTCCCATGTCTTCCATTGTAGGAAGCTATGTAAATATCTATAGAAAAATCTAGATGAAACAATTGTAGCCACATGTTAAGGAGGTGGAATGCCTATATAAAGACCACCCCTCTCATTTGTAAATGTAAATGAGAAATTGAATAAAGCTCCCCACTTTTCTCATTCAAATTGCCTACTTATTTACTCTAAATTCATCCCAAACCCCTTGCTACCTATATAGCTCACCCATTTTTCGCTGAAACTCTACTCTAAGACTTACTTAGTTCTACTTGACACTTGACGTAGACTAAGTGCCACGCACATTGACTAACTTCTAAGCCTAAGTGCGTGACACTACGCTTATGATCCTGAGTGTATGAATTCATGCAAAAGTTGAAATGCATTTAATGAAGAAGAAAGAAGTTAGAACAAATTTAATTGCTTCCAACAACTATTTTTCACTCTCCAACTATAAATTGAAACCTTGAAACTTCATTTAATAAGTAAGACAAGTTGGTTGAGCAAACTGATTTCTTAGAAAATTCTTGACCATTTTTCTATTCTCTAAATTCTCATTGTAATTGAGAGTTGGTTGTGTGCTAGAGTTAGGCCTCTTCTTCATATATTTCTTGGGTTAGAATAGCAGTGAAGTGAGGTTACATTCTAGTGGTTTGCTTTAAGTATTATCCATTGAAAAAACTTGGAATTTTATTTGTCATTTGAGTTGAGCTAAGAAAAACTCATTTGTGGGAAGGTTTGAGTTCAGCTTTGAAAAACTCTTATAAAGATTTGAGTTGAGCCTTGAAAAACTCTTGTGTAATCAATCTTGCAAATAAGATTGAAGTGGGTGATTGAAAATCCTAACTTGGGGATAAGTTAGGTGGAGATATAGGATTGATTATAATCTGAACTCCTTAAATCAATTGTCTCAAATCTCTACTCTTCTTAATTTTCTTTAATTTTCTTTGAACTCCATTAATCCTTGTTTTAATTTATTTAGCCCTATTCATCTCCTTTAGGGCATTTTCATACTTCAAAATTGGAATCGGAGTAGAAATAAAAATTTTAACAAAATGTTTAGTTTATAAGGGAATCGGAACCAATATCATTTATATATCAAAATATATTAAATAATTATTTTTATTAATTTATATATTTTACTTCATTACTTAAAAAATATATTTTATTTTATAAATTTTATTAATATGTGATAATATATAAATAATTGATCAATTTATAATTAGTTTGACTTGATTTTAATGAAAATAAGAATTCATTCATTATCCCTGTAAGGGTATGAGTGATTCTGATCGATTGGAATTTATTACTATTCTCATATAAAATTTTAATCAACCAAACACTAAAAATCAGAATTACTCATTTCAATTTCGATTTTCAACTTTATTTTTTATTAAATAAATTATCCTTTAATTTATTAACATACATTAAAATGCTAAATTTTTAAATAATTTTGAATTTAAATTATCAGAACTAATTTTAATTTAAAAAATTAAGTCGTTAAAGTCTAACAAAGATCTTATTTATGTATTGTTTAATAGTGTTCATACCTTATTAGTCATCGAATCCTTACTTGTTGTATAAGATAATGGTACTTCTTTGCTAAAATTAAAAAAAAATGTACATAAATACATTATGATTGCATATTGATACAAAGAACCTAATATGAAGTAGAATGATGAGGCATATGAAGTATAAGTAAAGCCGTTTTTATTTTTGCCCAGAATGACCTTCTTCTTAGTACTATTATTACTATATATATATATATATATAGGGCTAATAATTAAAATAAGTTCATCGCAATCACATGCATAAAATTTCCCGTGAAGATTTGCGGCTGAGAAATCCACATGTTTCCATGTGCAACTCCAAGCCTCCAAAGACTGCACCTCCAATGATTTATTTATTTATTTTTTTTCCGGAAAAAAGATAGAGAAAATAACAACAAATGGGAAGAGCATGAGATCCCCAAGTTAAATTCTATAGGCTGCAACAAAACAAAAGGTACCATATGCTTTACTTTTTAATGAATTTTTCTTCTTGAAAAATTATTAAATGGAGATCTCTATAATATATTCATATAATTCAATCATGTTTATTCGTGAAATAAATTTATTGAATGTTTAATAACAAAAAAAATATTTATTTATTTTGTAAGTATTAAATTTACCGGTAGATTTGTAACACATTTTTCAAATATTTTATTATCAATTTATAAATAAAATATATATTTTTATATTATAAATTTAATTATAAATTGTAATATATACAAAATAAACAAAAAAAAAAATTTCACCAACAGTAGTGTTACTTGAATATAATCCATTGCATGAGTCCGTTTTTCAATCTTTATTAAAAAAAAAATGGTTTGCAAGATTCTTACCATTATTTTGATTATAGTTCAGATTGTCTGTTCTCATGGTTTGGATTCTCTTTTATTTGGTGTCATTTGCTAAAAAAAAAAAAAAATTTCGGAAAAGATACCACTTGCATTACTACCCGCCATTTTACATATGATTACAAAATTCTATTAAACTTTTAGTGACCCATTAGAGAATTGTTTTAGGAAAGCGTACTATTTTATTATGAATATTTGAATGGAACTATTAATATTTGAGAAAAAGCTTAAAATAATACTTCATATGCTTAGTTACTATTGACGGCAGAATGACAACACCCATCTCCTTCTATTCTATGCCGCCCGATTCAGAAAGCATGTGGTCGTAACTGTTGAAGTGAGCTCTAGAAAGTCAAAAAATTGATTATATATATTAAAAATTAAATTTTTAATTTAATTTAGAAATTTTTTTTATTTCTCCTAATTAATACGTATAATTAGGTTTTTCGTATATAAGAATATTTAATGTATATATATATATGATGTAACCTCTCTTGTGGAATATATGAAAAAAAAAATTCTTGAATTCTCTCTACTCTATCTCCGAATTTTATTCTTCATGATATCAAAGCATATCTATTGAACCTTTAAAGTTGTAGTCCTTTCAAAATCCACCATGTCCACTAAAAACCAATCTATTATATCACATGGAACACCAACTTTCATTCAACCTCTTCAAGATAATTCTCCCTTTCCTACTGGAATTATACTTGATGATATGAACTACCCTCTCTGGTCACAATTCATAGAGATGCGAATTAGAGCCAGAAATAAATCTGGCTTTCTTACTGGTGCAACTTCAAAACCAGCTGTGGAAGATAAAGCTTTGGAGACATGACTTATTGATAATAACTGAGTAAAAAGTTGGCTCATTGATTCCATGAATCCAATGTTGATGCAAAGATTCATCCGTCTTTAAATAACAAAGGAGATATGAGATGCTCTCTCTAAAACCTTCAATGATGGATCAGATGAAACTCAATTGTTTGAGTTAAATCAAAAATCATTTACTACACATCAAAATGGTAGGCCATTACCTATATACTATGATGAGCTGGTTGGGATATTTTAGGAAATTGATGCACGGATGAGTGCTCAAAGGGAGGATGTTAATGGAGTAGTATCACTTCACAAGCATATTACTCGGCTACAAACACATATTTTCTTCACCGGACTTGACTCAGAATTTAATAATGCTCGGAGTGAAATACTACGGAAGGATCCACCTTTTGATCTTGAGTCCAGTTATGCATATATGCGTAGGAATCACAACCAGCGACAGATGATGGAGGAGCCAAACGTTCTATCTGACAATGCAGTACTTGTAGCAACTCGGACACACCCTCAGTCCAAAGGAAAAGTACCGAGTAAGTCCAATACATACATACGTACTCACTGTGGTGAAGTTGGACACTCCAAGGAACGGTGCTATGAAATTGTGGGCTATTCGGAATGGTGGGATTTCAAGAGAAAGCCTCGCAATAAGCTCGAAAAAGCTGCAATTGCCACCACTAGTGACACAAAACCAAGTGGTGACCTTGATGAAACATCAGGTATGACAAATCTTACTCCGAATAATACGTGGATTATTGATACAAGTGCTATTGATTATATGAAAAATTCCACCCACCATCTAACCTCCAACGCAATAAAATATTCTGACTGCCAATGAAAGAATAGCACCCATTACCCATGAAGGATCAATATCTAACTCTAACTCTCTTAATTTAGATATTGTTCTTGTTGTTCCATCTCTTTCTTGTAATCTACTATTTGTTGGCCAAATCATTGAAACCTTAAACTGTACTGTCAAATTTTGGCCTAACTATTTTTTATTTCAGGACATTGCAACGCATTGAATTCTTAGCTCTAGTGTTAAACATAAAAAGTTGTACTATCTTGATTTGCATGGTGATCCGAGTCAGAAATCAAGTCAAGTCAATAGTGTTGTTAGCAGCAGCTCGGACAAAGAATAAGTAATTTTATGGCATCGATGTCTTGGACATTTATCTTTTCAATATCTTAGAAAAATAAAGCCTAAATTGTTTTTGAGTATCAAAGACTCTGAGTTTAAGTGTGATATTTGTGAATTGGCAAAGAGCCATAAGACTTCATATGTACCGAGTTATAATAAGAATTCAATTCCATTTATGACTATTCATTCTGATGTATAGAGACCTGCTCAAATTCCTACTTTGTTTGATGCTCCATATTTTACAACATTTATTGATGAATGTACCCGGATGACTTCGGTATCCCTACTTTTGAATAAGAGAGATGTGTGTTATGTGTTTCAGGACCTATACAAAATGGTGGCCATGCAGTACTAGCATCAAATCCGAGTCTTGCAATCTGACAATGGTGAGGAGTATCTTAACTCGGCCTTTAAATATTTGTGCCATGAGTATGGCATTTGTCACCAAACTTCCTGCACCGGAACCCCCTAACAAAATGGTATAGCAGAACAAAAAAAATTGGCAACTATTGGAAGTAGGCCAAACATCTCTATTTGACATGAATGTTCCTCGAAAATACTAGGAGAGGTTGTTCGGTTTGCTTCCTATCTTATAAACCAAACTCCATCCAAAATTCTCTGTTTCAAAACTCCTCTTCAAAAACTTCAGGAGCTAGTCCTAGCTCCACCTCCTAATAATCTTGAGCCTAGAGTATTTGGATGCTCGACATTTGTTCATTAAGTACTCAATAAATTGGATCTACGAGCTATCCGGTGCATCTTTATTGGATATATTGAGCTATAAAAGGGAAAACGGTGTTATGATCCGTATGCTAAGAAGATGTATATAACTCAAGATGTTCAGTTCCATGAAAATGCACTCTACTTCTCTCCATCTGAGTGCTCCTTTCAGGGGGAGAAAGAGTTTGAAACATCTTTGAAGATAGCACTTCAAGTGTCTTACCTATTCCGAGCATCTCACATGATCAGATAGTATGTCCGAGCATCCCACTTGGATAGATAACTGAAGATAGTTTGAGTGTTGAGCTTAGTCTTGAAACTAATCAAGATAGTACATCTTCCCAGTCCACACCAGAAGCTGAAGAAACTCTGAATGTGTATAAAGAGGTAAACTCATATCCTTTAGTAACTTCAAATACCAAGCCATGTTATCCTTCTAGAATAAATAGAGGGATTCCCAAAAGACAATATGATCCAGACATCAATACAAAAGCTAAATATCCTATCAATAATTTCATATCAATAAACCATTTGTCAAAATCATATGCATATACTGTAAATCAATTATCTTCTGTATTTATTCTGAGTAATGTGTAGGTGGCTCTAGTTGATCTAGAATGGAAGAAAGCCATTAATGATATCAAAGCATATCTATTGAACCTTTAAAGTTGTAGTCCTTTTAAAATTCACCATGTCCACTAAAAACCAATCTATTATATCACATGGAACACCAACTTTCATTGAAACCCTTCAAGATAATTCTCCCTTTCCTACTGGAATTATACTTGATGATATGAACTACCCTCTCTGGTCACAACTCATAAAGATGCGAATTAGAGCCAAAAATAAACCTGGCTTTCTTACTGGTGCAACTTCAAAACCAGCTGTGGAAGATAAAACTTTAGAGACATGACTTATTGATAAAAACTGAGTAAAAAGTTGGCTCATTGATTCCATGAATCCAATGTTGATGCAAAGATTCATCCGTCTTTAAACAACAAATGAGTTATTAGATGCTCTCTCCAAAACCTTCAATGATGGATCAGATGAAACTCAATTGTTTGAGTTAAATCGGAAATCATTTACTACACGTCAAAATGGTAGGCCATTACCCACATACTATAATGAGGTGGTTGGGATATTTTAGGAAATTGATGCATGGATGAGTGCTCAAAGGGAGAATATTAATGGAGTAGTATCACTCCACAAGCCTATTACTCGGCTACAAACACATATTTTCTTCGCCGAACTTGACTCGGAATTTAATAATGCTCGGAGTGAAATACTACGGAAGGATCCACCTTTTGGTCTTGAGTCCAGTTATACATATATGCGTAGGAATCACAACCAGCGACAGATGATGGAGGAGCCAAACGTTCTATCGGACAAGGCAGTACTTGTAGCAGCTCGGACTCACCCTCAGTCCAAAGGAAAAGTACCGAGTAAGTCCAATACATACATATGTACTCACTGTGGTGAAGTTGGACACTCCAAGGAACGATGCTATAAAATTATGGGCTATCCGGAATGCTGGGATTTCAATAGAAAGCCTCGCAATAAGCTCAAAAAAGCTGCAATTGCCACCATTAGTGACACAAAACTAAGTGGTGACCTTGATGAAACATCAGGTATGAAAAATCTTACTCGGAATAATACATGGATTATTGATACAAGTGCTACTGATTATATGAAAAATTCCACCCACAATCTAACCTCCATCCGACCCTTAACGCAATAAAATATTCTGACTGCTAATAAAGGAATAGCACCTATTACCCATAAAGGATCAATATCTAACTCTAACTCTCTTAATTTAGATATTGTTCTTATTGTTCCATCTCTTTCTTGTAATCTACTATTTGTTGGCCAAATAACTAAAACCTTAAACTGTACTGTTAAATTTTGGCCTAACTATTGTTTATTTCAGGACATTGCAACGCATTGAATTCTTAGCTCTGGTGTTAAACATAGAATGTTGTACTATCTTGATTTGCATGGTGATCCGAGTCAGAAATCAAGTCAAGTCAATAGTGTTGTTAGCAGCAGCTCGGACAAAGAACAAGTAATTTTATGGCATCGACGTCTTGGACATTTATCTTTTCAATATCTTAGAAAAATAAAGCCTAAATTGTTTTTGAGTATCAAAGACTCTGAGTTCAAGTGTGATATTTGTGAATTGGCAAAGAGCCACAGGACTTCATATGTACCGAGTTATAATAAGAATTCAATTCCATTTATGACTATTCATTCTGATGTATAGAGACCTGCTTAAATTCCTACTTTGTTTGATGCTCGATATTTGGTGAGGAGTCTTACAATCTAACAATGGTGAGGAGTATCTTAACTCAGCCTTTAAATATTTGTGCCATGAGTATGGCATTTGTCACCAAACTTCCTGCACCGGAACCCCCTAACAAAATGTTATAGCAGAACAAAAAAAATTGGCAACTATTGGAAGTAGGCCAAGCATCTCTGTTTGACATGAATGTTCCTCGAAAATACTAGGAGAGGTTGTTCGGTTTGCTTCCTATCTTATAAACCGAACTCCATCCAAAATTCTCTGCTTCAAAACTCCTCTTCAAAAACTTCAGGAGCTAGTCCCAGCTTCACCTCCTAATAATCTTGAGCCCCGAGTATTTGGATGCTCGATATTTGTTCATCAAGTACTCAATAAATTAGATCTACGAGCTATCCAATGTATCTTTATTGGATATGTTGAGCTATAAAAGGGATAACAGTGTTATGATCCGCATGCTAAGAAGATGTATGTAACTCGGGATGCTCAGTTCCATGAAAATGCACCCTACTTCTCTCCATCTGAGTGCTCATTTCAGGGGGAGAGAGTTCAAAACATCTTTGAAGATAGCACTTCAAGTGTCTTACCTATTCCGAGCATCTCACATGATCAGATAGTATGTTCGAGCATCCCACCTAGACAGATAACTGAAGATAGTTTAAGTGTTGAGCTCAGACTTAAAACTAATCAAGATAGTACATCTTCCCAGTCCACACCAGAAGCTGAAGAAACTCTGAATGTGTATAAAAGGGTAAACTTGTATCCTTTAGTAACTTCAAATACCAAGCCTTGTTATCCTTCTAGAATAAATAGAGGGATTCCTAAAAGACAATATGATCCAGACCTCAATACCAAAGCTAAATATCCTATCAATAATTTCATATCAATAAACCATTTGTCAAAATTATATGCATATAATGTAAATCAATTATCTACTGTATTTATTTCGAGTAATGTGCAAGTGGCTCTAGTTGATCCAGAATGGAAGGAAGCCATTAATGATGAAATGGAAGCATTGCAGAAGAACTCCATATGGGAACTTGTTCTACTTCCTGAAGGAAAGAAAACGGTCAAATGGAGGTGGATATTCATTGTCAAACTGATTCCAGATGGAAGTATTAATCGATATAAAGCTCGATTGGTAGTAAAGGGATATACTCAAAAGTATCAAATTGACTATGAAGATACATTTACCCCAGTAACAAAAATGAACATCATCTGAGTCCTTATTTCATTAACTGTTAACCTAGACTGGCCACTACGACATTTTGATGTAAAAAATGCTTTTTTGAATGGAACCACAAATGAAGAAGTGTACATGGATCCACCACTC
Organism: Mallotus repandus; assembly: GCA_949671775.1. Lineage (NCBI taxonomy): Eukaryota > Viridiplantae > Streptophyta > Magnoliopsida > Malpighiales > Euphorbiaceae > Mallotus > Mallotus repandus. The sequence continues at coordinate 11,394 of CATIWM010269096.1, forward strand.
GGAATGAGGTGCACTGATCGAGTATGCAAATTGAAAAGAGCTTTGTACGGACTCAAGCAATCACCTCGAGCATGGTTTGGATGACTCTCAACATTTATGAGGAAGCTCGATTATAAACAAAGTGATGCTGACTATACACTATTCATAAAATAAAAGTCGGGTAAAGTCACTGCTCTTATTTTGTATGTTGATGATATGGTAGTCACTGGAAATGATCCAAGTGAGATAACAACCCTACAAAGACAGTTAGCAACCAAGTTTGAACTCAAGGATCTGGGTAACTTGAAGTATTTTTTAGCGATTGAAGTTGCAAGATCAACTCAAGGTATTTTTCTATGCCAATGGAAGTATGTAATGGATTTACTGATAGAACATGTATGCTTGATTGCAAGCCAGCCGAGACTCTAATGGAAGTCAACCACGAATTATCAATCCGAAAAGGTCAAGTTCCAACTGATAAAGCTTAGTATCAAAGGCTGGTGGGAAGTTTAATTTACTAATCTCATACTCGGCCGGACATTGCTTATGCAGTAAGTGTTGTAAGTCAATTCCTGCACTCTTCGAGTAAAGAACATATGGATGTGGTATACCGAGTGCTAAGATACCTAAAGTCTTCTCCGGGCAAAGGTTTATTTTTTTGGGAGAAATAAGGATTATGAAATTATTGGCTATACAGATGCTGACTAGGTCGGAGATCAAACTGATCGAAAATTAACATTTGGGTACTTCACGTTTATTGGAAAGAATTTGGTCACTTGGAGGAGCAAGAAATAGAAAGTTGTAGCAAGGTCGAGTGCTGAAGCTGAGTTTAGAGGAATGGCAAATGGTGTATGTGAATTTCTCTGGATAAAATGAATTGTTCAGGATCTGGGGTTAAATCATCCGAAGCCTATATTATTACATTGTGATAATAAGGCAGCCATAGTAATTGCAAACAACCCAGTTCAACACGATCGGACTAAGTATGTAGAGGTTGACAGACACTTTATGAAAGATCATCTGAATCAACATTACAAAAAAAACTGTAAAATAGTGATGGAAATTTTTGTCACTAAATTATGACGTCTTAGTGACAGAAGTGATAAATAGCGACAAATATTAGTGATGGAAAAAAATTCCATCACTAAAATAAAGCATGTGAAATTTAGAAAATAAGATAACAAATTTAGTGACGGTTTTGTGACAAATTTAGTGACGGAAAAAAAATCCGTCATAAAAACTTAAAGGGAAAATGGCGCGCAAATATTAGTGATGGATTTCTGATGGTTTTGTAACAGAATTTATTGATGGATGCTTATTCCGTCACTAAATTTCTACAAAAATAATTATAATAAATGCAAAAAATTTGTGACGAAAGCATTTTCATCACCATTTAGTGATAGATTTAAGAATCTGACACTACTTAGTGACGGATTGCAAAATCCATCATTAAATTTTATTACAAAACTGTCACTATTTTTTTTTTTTTTGGCATGGATGTGACAAACAAAACTATATACAACATATGTATAATAAAATGGTAGTAACTCTCTCAAAACTATCCTAGCCTATGGGTATAGGAGTGTACTGTGGCAACATACTATCTATATACAACAAAAACAAGCTTAGTTACACTCCATAGAAAAAGCCCAAAAAGGAATAAAAATATCAAATGCAAGTCATAACTTTGTCTAGGTCACAGAAATTCGAGTTTCCACAGTGTTCTCATAAGTGACTATAATAACGATACAATAGTCATCCAAACGCTTCTCTAATTCTAAAAACATAAGGAAATCCACTGTAATGGGCTCGATGGAAGCCCTTCAAGATAGTACAACATCAACATCATGACGTATAGTGTAATAAATGGTAGTCTCATCACCCACTGCATCATAAGTCATAGCCACCCACTGTACAATCATTGCAAAATCTATATATATATATATATATATATATATATATATATATATATATATCAATTTAGGCTAAAAGAAAGGAAAGAAACTATAAGTGAGTATTTTCACAAGTACATACCTAGTGAATGATAAAGTACGACGAAAGATGTGAATAAAAATAAAAAGATGCAGAAGGATGTGCGATAAATAAATAAATAAAGAAAATGAAATATTAATCAAAATTGATTAGAAATAGCATAAACCATAAATTATTTTACAATAAGATTTTAGTAATTTCCACTTTAGGCTTATGTCATAATAATTAAAAAAATTGTCTTGTCTTAATTACAGATTATGTGTTTAAAATTATTCTAATAAAACACACAATTTAGTATTCCAAAGTACTATTTCATAATCTTAAATATATAATTTTAAGAGCATAGATGCATAATTTTACTACTTTATAGAATCATAGGTTATTATCGATGTGACAGGTACCCTTCGGCACATTGAAGGTTCATCGCATTTGTATGTATAAAAATAATACCACTTGAACTCGCTGCAACAGCATATTTAATTTCAAACGCTATCCACAAGACAGATATCACAATATTTGGCCAATAATATCCCAATTTTCATCAAATCCTCTATTATTGTAGTAAAGTATGAATATTTCTTTAAAATCACGTGAGCTGCTGTGTCCCAGACACAGTTTGACATCTCGTACAACTCAACCATACCCCAGACACAGTCTTACTGTAATATTTCCAAAGTTATGTGAGGTGCTTGTATTATATTTATTCCCTTCATTGTCAGGTGTTAATAATTTCATATGCTTATAATACTTTCAATTAGATTAAAATTTTCTACTACTAGCTTAGCATTCCTTTATTAACCTAAATGAAATCACTTTTAATCCCATTCATATACACATTTATAAACATATAAATATACTTATATATTATTATTACCTTTATTATTATTATTATTATTATTAGTTATATATATATATATATATATATATAAACATGACACATATTTAAGTCAAATCACAAATGTATCTTTATTTATTAAATCTGATTTCTGTTATTAAATAATGATCTTATTGAGTTTCTATAAGCTATGTTAGACTTTGATTTGCAAAATCTAAAATTTTGTATATGCAG
>CATIWM010269195.1:0-10857 GCA_949671775.1 Mallotus repandus
GTTGGAAAATGGTATATGTTGGAATATTTTTGGTATATTATTATTTTTGTTATATATTATGGGGAAGATATTAATTTGCTTTATGGAGTGATATGCGATGCATTTAGTTGATGATGAGTTGAATAAAGTGTTGTGACAATGCGGTAAATTTTTGATGTGTATGTCAATATAAGAAATAAGGTTGAATGGATATGAGAATGCAATGGTACTTGTGAATGAGGCCGGGCTGTGTGTGATATGGAATCCCTTTTATATGCCATAAAACAGCTAAAAAATACAAAAAAAAAATATTTATGGCAGGGCTGTGTGCGTATGGGGATCCATGATTTATTGAAAAAAAATTGAATTAAATGTAATTCATAAGTACATTGTTGTCCAGAAGAAAATACTATGCTATAATAATTATATGCATGCTAAAAGTTTATTGTTAAATATTAAATGGACTGGTGATTGATAATATCATATGCTGATGTGTTATGTTTTCATAGGATATTATATTGTTTATTTACTGAGTTGCAGGCTCACCCCTCTGCATTATTTTTCAGGATTAAAAGAAATTAGTCAGTCTTGAAGAAATATTTGCATCAGATACACTAGCATTGTGTCAGGTGGGTCAGCAGGAGGTCGTCCTTAGTTTTTCTTGAACGTCGCATGCTCAGTGAATTTTCCTATCTTGTATTAAGGCTAGCGCATTGTATATGTATAATATAAAGAAAGATGTGAATTGCTTGAAGATGTGTGCTTGTTGGTGTGTGATATGTGTTACATATATGGAATTGTGAGTTAAAAATTTGATATTAATAAATATGTTATGTGTTAGTCACATGCATACAATGTATACTTGGCATCCTTAATAGGTGTCACAGAGAAGCTCTTACTGCGTCTCCTTATTCATTTTACTTCCTTCTCTGCTTTCTGCTCGCTTGCTTTTTACCATCGTTTGTTGTCGAAATTTCTCAATTTGTCAGATGAACGCTTTTCCATTCTTATTAGTTTTATTTTCGTCTTCTTTTTTACTTTGTGATGGCTCTAAGGGAACATGTGAAGTCATATATCTTTCAATCCAGAGTAGATGACAGTATGCTAGTATGGTATAGGTGAAGATATGATATTCCAAATGACTTCTTGTTGCATACTGTTGAGAGTAGGTTTAGGGCTCATAAGCCTTTTACAAATGTGGTGAGGATGATAGTGTATGCGGACCAGTTAGAAGGTAGTCTAAAATTTCCTATGGATCCGTTTGTGAAAGTTTTTTTTTTAATAGGTATAATAGTGCGCTTGGGAAACTTCATCCGAATAGCTATAGGATATTAACAGGGTACATAGAACTTGCACATAGAGAGAATAGGGAACTGAACTTAGAGATGTTTCAGTTTATGTATAATTTAAATAAGAAGAAAGGGAAATTGACTTTCTCGTTGTCAGCTACTCCGAATAATAGTATTTTTGTCAAGCTTCTAGATTTGCAGAAATCTTGGAGGTACAGGTTTTTTGTAATTGAACATCCCTCACATTTTATTAACATTCGGCGGATGTGGGTAGATGAATGCCATAAAGTGAGGCACCTGCCCAGTCTACTTGAGGAAGACAAGCAGTTGGTTCATTGATTGCATGAAGAAAGCATTACTAAGGGCACGTTTACAGAAAAGTGCTCTCGTTGATATATTCGACGAGTTTATTCTAGAGATAGAACTGTAACTATTAATCTCCGAGCTTCTGAAGGTATATTTTGACTTTGTTATTTCATTTCATTTTGTAGATTGCTGATTATTTCACTTTTACGGAAGGAATGAACATTACAGATGATGAGCTTTCAGAGTCGCTTGGGTTAGATCTAGACATCTTGAATTTGACCCAGGAGGAGGGTGATCCTGAGGTTCAATTTAATCCACTAACAACGTCTATTGAGGATTTGACAACGCCTCCAGTGCAGGTGGTGCCTACTGAAACTACTGATGGTTCAAGAAAGCGTACTCGGGAGCCAGATCTGGACGAAGATGAGCTAATAGAGGGGAGCAGATTGTTCATTAAATGTCCGCGACTTCCTGGATGTCCGGATATGAGGAAATTTATCCTCCAAAAGATGAATCCTCTGAGCATTCAAAATGCTCAAGTTTGAGACCAATATGTTGAGTCCTTCCGTCTGCTGAAGGACATGTTACGGTGGATGGATCTGGGGAAGGACGAGCTCCCCAATGCACTGATTTCACAGACACTGAAGGTATCTATCTGAACTTTTAAATTTAAATTTTATTTTTAAGTTTTTCAAGATTTGATGTTTTCTCTTCCCAGCTGGTACAAGGGTTGTTGCTGTGGAAGGACAACTGATACTTCCTGAAAAGTGAGAATAGCTTGAAGGAAGAAAAACTTAGTGCCATTGAGCTAGAATATGAGAAGAAGCTTGATGCAATGAAGTGTGCTCTGGAGATCGCTGAGATAGAGTAGGCAAAGGCGAAGTCCGAAGTTAAGTCTTGCCAGAAAAAGATTGAAGAGCTCGACCATACCTAGGTCCAGCTGACCAAAAGAGTTGAAGAGTAGGATGCCAACTTGGATGCTCTAAAGAAGAATCTAGCTACAGAGAGAGATGCCCAGAAGGCAGATTTAAAGTCTTACCAGGACATGGTTGCTGGATTTCTCAAAGCTTACAAATCTGAGTCCAAGAGGGTACTGCTTGCTCAATATGGAGATCTGGACTTCTTTGAAATGGAGAAGATAACGCCTAACAATCTGGCAAGGCTGGCTTCTGAGGTAGAGGCTGTGAAGAAGTCTGCTTTGAAGCAGCAAAAAGACCAAAAGGCTGTGGGAAAGAAAGTTACTGCTGCTAAGGGGGCTACTTTTGAGCAACCACTTGAGTTTGAAGTTGTTAGGAAGCAATCATCTGCTGCTGTTGAAACAAATGAAAATCAACCTTCCAAGAATCCTAGCTCAGTGTCTGATGATGTCGAACAACCCCTAGAATCTAGGGCTAATGTAAATGTTGAATAATTTTTTTTTGAGTGTAGGATTGCTTTGAAAATGAATGGAAAGAGTACTTTTATTTTCTGTTCCTTTGTTTAAGTACAATTTCTCTATTGGTAATATTTCCTCAGATTGTCTGAGTTTCAATATCGAGGCAATTCTCTACCCTGCAAATTTTGTATTTTGTATGCACCTTAGTAGTTTTTTCTATAATCTGATAAGGGCCCTCCTAATTGGGTCTGAGTTTGCCTATTCAGGAATTGCCTTTACCGATGTCTGCCCTTCTTAACACCAGGTCTCCGACTTTAAACTGCTTTAGCTGGACATGTTTATTATGGTCTCCAGCGGTTCTTAATTTTTGAGCTTTCTGAGATAATGGATGCTTGTTCTCTTCTTTCTTCCAATAAGTCTAGACATATCTAAGCATTAATGTTGTTGACCTCCGGGTCTAATTCTCCTATTACCCTGTAGCTTAATGACATGATTTCCGCAGGAATCACCACATCCATTCCATAAGTTAATATGAAGGGAGTCTCTTCAGTTGAATTTCTAGGTGTTGTTATGTATGCCCAAATAACATTACTGAGTTCTTCTACCCAGTTTCCTTGCTTTTCGTCCAGCCTTTTCTTCAATCCTTGCATGGTGGTTCTATTGGTGACTTCCGTCTGACCATTCATTTGGGGATGAGCTACTGAGGTGAACCTGAGCTTGATGCCTAAGTTCGAGCAGAATAATTTAAACTTGTCATTATCGAACTGCTTTTTATTATCTGTGATCAGGGTGTGCAATATTCAGAACCTACAAATGATTTCCTTCCAAAAGAAGTGTTGTATCTGAGCCTTTGTAATGGTTGGAACTACTTTGACCTCTACCCACTTGGTGAAATAGTCAATAGCTACTATCAAGAATTTATTTTGTGATGTCAAGAATGGGAAAGGTCCTAAAATGTCCATTCCCCAAATAGCAAAAGGCTATGGGCTTCCAATGGGATGCTGGATTATAGATGATTTGTGATTTAACTGAGCAAACTGTTGACATTTGGAACACTTTTGGACAAGTTGTTGCGCATCTTAGGACATGGTTGGCCAATAGTATCCTTGGAGTAATGCTTTTTTGACCAGCGAACTCTGGGCTTTATGAGCTCCACATATTCCTTCATGGATTTCTCTGAACACATAATTGCCTTCCTCCGAAGAAGCACATTTTGACCATGGGTGAGACAAAGATCTTCTATAAAGTTCTCCTTTATACATAGAGTAATGTGCAGCTTTGAGTCTCAGCTTTCAAGCTTTAAGTTTATCTGGAGGTAAGGTACCATAGTTTAAGTATTCAATGATTGGCTTCATCCATTCTGCCACATCCTAAGTGTTCATAATTTCTACCTCTTAGATGTTTGGCGTAGCTAGTTCCTCGGTTAGCTCAAGCTTATTGAAGGTTTGACCATCTTCTGATGTTGACTTTGCTAATAGGTCTACTTCCGTGTTTTCGCTTTTGGGGATCTATAGTATTTCCCATTACCCCCCTTCCTGTTTAAGCTTCTTTAGGAGCTGTCTCGCTTTTTCGACATATTTGACCATGCTTGGCTCTTTGACCTGGTACATCCCTTTTACTTGGTTGACCACTAGTTAAGAGTCAGAGTAGATTTTGAGATTCTCAGCCCTCACCTCAATGGCTAACTTAAGTCCTGTGATCAACATTTCGTACTCAGCTGCGTTATTCATGGCGTTGTACTTGATCTTGACTGCGTATTTTATCTTAACCTTAAATGGTTTAATGAGAATGATTCCAGCTCCAGCCCTGAGCCCCGGACACTCCATCGATGTATAACTTCCACTCCTGTTAAGGTATTGAAGCTGTTTCTTCTACTATCATCTCTTGGATGAAGTCCGCCAGTGCTTGAGCTTTTATCTGGTGACGAGGCTCGTAACCAATATCAAACTCGCTTAACTGAACAAACCACTGGACCAACCTTCCTGATGTTTCGGGTCTCTGAAGGATCTTCCGCAAGGAGAAGTTGGTTATGCCTATGATCGGATGAGCTTAAAAATATTGTCTAAGCTTCTTAGATGTATGGACGACCATCATGGTGAGTTTGTCCAATTTTGGGTATCGGACTTCCGAGCCTCTGAGAATTTTGCTAACATAGTAAATTGAGTTTTGCTGGCTTTCTTCTTCTCAAACTAAGACCACGATAATAGATTTATGTCCGATGGAGAGATACAAATATAAAACTTCATTTGGAATTGGTCTGCTGAGCAATGGAGGTGATGATAGAAACTTTTTGATTTCTTTAAACGCAGCCTGACATTCCCTATTCCACTCGAATTGTTTGGAGTTTTTTAGAGCTCGAAATAAGGGCAAACATTTTTTGGCCGAGCATGAGATAAACCTTTTGAGAGCTGTTATCATGCCATTAAGCTTTTGAAGTTCATTCAGTGTCTTAGGAGTTTTCATGTTCAGAATAGCATCCATTTTTTCTGGAGTTGCCTCTATCCCATGGTGCGAAATCATGAAGCCCAAGAACTTTCTTGCTTTTACTCCAAAGACGCATTTATCTGGGGTGAGTTTGATTCGGTACTGATTGAGAGTATCAAGGATTTGTTTAAGATCCTTAGTATGTTCTTCCGCATTTTAGCTCTTGATGATAATGTCATCTATATATACCTCCACATTCTTCACAATTTGACTTTGGAAGACGTGATTCATCAGCTTTTGATATGCTGCTCTGGTGTTCTTTAGTCCAAAAGGCATAACTCTGTAGTAATAAAGACCCTCACGTGTAATGAAGGATGTTTTCTCTTGGTCTTCCTTTTTCATTGGAAATTGGTGGTATCCTTGGGTGGCATTAATAAAGCTATACAAGCTGTGGCAGGTTGTTGAGTCTACTAACTGATCAATCGTTGGTAAGGGGTAGCTGTCCTTGGGACATGCCTTATTCAAATCTGTGTAGTCAACACACATTCTGTACTTTCCATTGGCTTTCTTGACCAGCACCACATTAGCTACCCACTCTGAATATTTAACCTCTCTGATAAATTTGGCATTTAACAACTTTTTGGTTTCCTTAACAATTACTTTCTATCTTTCGTAGGTGAACTTTCTCTTTTTCTGAACCATAGGCTTGGCTTCCGGGTTAACATTCAGGCTATGAGATATGATCCAAGGATCTACTCCCACAATCTAGGATGCTTATGTGGCGAAGCTGTTTGAATGCTCATGCAGAACCTTACTAATCTCTTTGCTGATGTGCTCATTAAGTTCACCACCAATTCTAACTGTCTTTCCTTCAGCTATCTGTAGAGTTTGGACCTGATCAATAGGTTTTGGGCTTGCTTCCTACTTTTTTGCTTTTAATGCTTCTAGCAAGAATGCTTCCATTCGTGGTTTTATTGCCATTTGATAGCATTGTTTGGCCATTGATTGATCCCTGTGTATGGTGATTACCCGGTCTTCTAAATGGATTTTCATAGTTAACCTTCTGATGGTTGTAGCAGCATCAATTCCATACAGAATAGGTTGTCCGATGATCCCATTGTAGGTGAGAGGAAGGTCTACTATATTGAACAGAGATTTGATTGCTTTGATATCTTCGATATCCCTGTTTCTGAATTCTACTTCTAGTTCCACTATTCCTATTGGCTGGGTAGTTCCTCCACAAAAGATGGTGATTGAAGTTTTGACCATTTTTAAATCGGTAATTGAACCTCCCATGGCCTTGTAAGCGTTCCATGAAAGTGCATTAACTGCACAACCTTCATCTATCAGAAGTCTTTTTACCAAATAATTTTGGATGTACACACTCATGACCAAGGCATTGTTATGGGGATGTTGGACATACTCTCCATCATTAGATCCAAATGTGATGGATAACTTTTATGTAGGTATCCGGTATTCTTCCTTTTGAGGTCTCTTCAGTATTTTTTTTGTCGATGTTTCACCTCCAATAATCATGGTAATAACTCAACAACTTCAGTATAAGCCTTCTTCGTATCTGAGGAATCCTCAGCTCGATCACTCAAATAGCGAGTTCTTGTGAATTTTCCTAGCTTCCCATTTTTTATTAACTGTTCGATCGACCGTGCAAGATCTCGGCACGCATCTGTTTAAGGCCCAGATCCTCAATGATACTGGCAATACTTGTTTCCATCCGATGCTCCTCTCCTTGAAGGGGTTAGCTTTCGTACTGGAGTTATGCCTACACCGTTTTCTCTAATCCATATGAGAATTCTTGATCTGGAAGCGTTTAGGGGTGTAAATCCCTCAGTTTCTCTTCTGAGCCCCTTTCTGTAATTATTTCGAGGAGCTGGATGCCTTCTTTGATTAGTTCAGTCATTCTTTTTGAAAGGTGGTTTTTCGTCATCCCTTAAGCTTTTATTATCGTCCATCTTTATTAGTTTAATAGCCATGGACATGACCTCCGAAAAGGTACGTGGCTCTTTCATCAAGATCTTGTCTTTGAGTTTTTCCAATCGGGTTCCATTCTTTTGTGCCTCAATAGCCACTTCGTCACTTAAGTTCTCTATCTGCATAACCACTTTATTGAATATGTCTAAGTAGCTTCTTAACGATTCATTGATATCTTGCCTACATGTCCGGAGATCGTTTATACTTTTGGAAGGAGGAACATTAGTGATAAACCATGTTCTGAACTTCTCAACCAACTCTTTAAAAGATGATATAGAATTTCTCGGAAGCTGATAAAACCACCTTTGGGCAATTTTGGTTAGTGTGCTAGGGAATACTCGTCATAGAATTCCACCATTAACATTTTGGAGCATCATTTTTGTTCTAAATGACCATACATGGTTGACTGGATCTCCAGTGCCATTATATTGCTCCAATTGAGGCAACTTGAACTTGGATGGGATTTTTGTCTTATTGATTCTGCTCGCAAAAGGTGTTGTTCCTTCCAGGAGACACTCATCTTCCTTTCCTAGTCCTGTCCGGGCCTTCTGAATTACTTGTTCTACTTTTTGGGCTATCTGGGAGTCATCTAACACTGGGTGACTTGTATTAGACTCTCCTTACGGATCTCTCCGGGCTTCTTTATCCCGTCCATGAAAACTCTGGGTGGCTATAGGTGGCAAATTCATATTATTTTCTATATTATCTACTCCAGGGTTATTATTTTGGATAAGGGCATTTAATTATTGTTACATGAGAGCCATCTGAGCTAAGATGCTTTGGATCATCGCCTCTCTATTTACCAGAGGCAAGTTAAACGTTTAGGTTACTATGTTTAGGTCTGAGGTGTTTGTTATGGGAGTTTGTGGAAGACTTGGGAAGGGCACTGAGGGAATGGGTAGGTTAACATGATGCAAAGGAGCATAGTAGGGAAAGCTTGTGCCTGAGGTCACCCATCCTGGGGTGATTTCAGATGTCAAGTGTGTATTAAGAGGGATTTGAGACGACGACCCTGCATGATGAATGAGAGCTGGATCAATAGGTAAGATAGGAACGAGATAGGTTAATAGGAGGCACAGGGGCTGATGGGTTGATGATGCAGATAGAGTCATAGACAAGCAAGCAATTCGATTCCTAGACAAATACCAAAAATTGTAAAATTGTAGCAGTGGCAGTTTCGTAAATAACTGTAACTTTGGAGTTTCGAATTTTAGCAATTTCAAAGACTAGTTTGATTGGAAACAGACCAACGATTCGAAGTCACAAGTTTTGCTTGTGAAGCCTATTTTTTTTAGGACAAATTCTATCGTTTAGACCTCCAAAAAGGCAAATTTGTGTTTTAATTATTTAGAAAGTCTTATTTTCTAGTTTGTTTAGGATTTATTTTAGGGTTTCTATTTAAGAGTTATTATTTTAGTTGTTGTACGTCAGATTATCAATAGAATTCGAACTTTCTTTAAATTTTTCCAAAATTCGTTGAATTTTGATGCCTACACCCAGTAATTGAGAATTACAGGCATAGAAGATTAGTGATTGGTAATCTTGCGCGATTCAACAATCATTAGTAGTTATTTTACATTCTTCCACTACGTCGGTTGATGGGAGCATCTGTGACTAATCCTGGGGGATTGATTTGAGTATCCGTGGCTGGTGGGCTGGATGTCATAATGTGACTTTGTTTTAGCCCAGTAACTGATAATGATTTTTGACTCAAGATGTTCCCACAGACGGTGCCACTTGATAACTTAATTTTCATGATTTTCGGAACCTCTAAGTCCTGTGGTCAAGCAATCAATAAAGAAGTAAGGTGAGATGTGAGGTTTGCCCCACAAACCCTCCGATGCTTAAGTTAGAGATAGATTAGAGAAAATTTAGAGAGATAAAGAGAGAACAATAGGCTAAAGGAATAGAATAGAATAGAATGAATAATTTGAGGGGAGGGGAAGAGTATTTATAGAGAATATAATGCTCAAACCTGAGAGGAATATAATTTCTCTTCTATGTAGGACTTGTTCCTATTTAGGAAGCATTTCCTTCTTGATCCGGAATTCTTTCTGATGAGGAACTCATTTTTATAATTGACTTAGACATTCTTGTTCTACAAGTAATTTTTTGTTTAGAAAAATAAAATATCAATTAGATGGGAATTTACTTGAGGGATATCACTTGTGTTGATCTTTCCCTATATCATCTTCTTCACTTAAGATAATGGAAGGCTCATGACAATTTAGGTTGGATCTTTGCTCTACAATTTGATTAAGATCATTAGGAGAAAGGGCCATAAAGAATATCTAAAGAGTACTTCTCGGAATTGTATCGATAAAAAAGAAAATTAAGCAAGGAAATTTTTATCGAAAACGGTTAGATATGAATAATAAAAATAATTATTTTATTTTTTTTATTAATCAAGTGTTTATATTTAGATTATGTGCCGTACACCCATTTATATACTGCATTATATATTTACATCGGGTGTAAGTAAGAATTTCAACTAAGGACATCGAAAAATAAAATAGTTTTTCAAAAAAAACTTGACAAGAAATAATTCTTGAACTAGTGAATGAACCCATATATTTTCTCGAGACCAAATCTTAAAGAACAATTAGTGGTGATTTTGTTCTATTTCGAATGAGGTTTTTTGTTCTTAAGAAAAAAAAAAGTAATTTCAGATTTGCCAGATAATAGGAAGAATCAATTTTGTGTTGTGATTTACGCTTTTTTTTCAAGATTTTTTCTTTGAATTATTAGAAGAAGAGTTCTGATGCTTCCATCAATTTCCGACTAACGATGGAGAACAAAAATGCAAATGAGAACAGTCCATAGTTGGTAGTCGGTATTAGAATATTTAAAAGAAAAGAAACCACTCCCAATATAATAATATAATATAGGTAAAATAAACAATCATTAAAGCTTTCACTCGGACGATCATAGAAGTCGCGAGTCCCGACGAATCAGCTTAGATTCTAATAAAATTACAGTCTAAATTCCTATAATTTAGTCAAAAAAATTGTTCTTCCTTTTTTATCCGGATACATGAGCTGTCCATTGGAGTGGGGTCATTTTCCTCGATTTTTCTGTTCCTTGTCGCTAAGCGTTCTTGAACGGACAGCTGAGGATAAACATAAACTTAAAGCTCTATTATCTAAAATAAACAGAAACACAAATTCTGATTTTTCATTGCTGCTTTAATGGCGGAGGCAGTTGTTTCTTTAGCTGTTGAAAGAATTGTCGACCTCCTTATTCATGAAGCTGCTTATTTGGGTGGTGTAAGGGAGGAAATTACCCGCTTACAAGCAGAACTCAGACGCATGCAGTGCTTACTGAAAGATGCAGACAGTAAACAAGATCAAGATGAGCGTGTTCGCAACTGGCTTTCTGAAATCAGAAATGCTGCTCATGAAGCTGAAGATATTATCGACACTTTTATTCTCAAAGGAAAAGGGTCACGTGGACTCCTCAAGAGCTTTACCTCCATTTTCACTCAAGCTCTTCATA